>JAQGBT010006398.1:0-12550 GCA_034698585.1 Disparrhopalites patrizii
AAAGCTGTAGGGGGGATTCAGCACTGCTGTTATAGAGTAAGTGCTCTTATAGGGAGGGCCGGTGTAGGGAGAGTCGACTGTATGCGCAATAATTAATTCACAATAATGTATTTTTGTGCATTCCAAATTCCAGTTACTATCGAGGGCAAGGCCGCCCCAGGAAACGGGTGGAGGGGCGGGTGGAGGAGCTGATCACGCCCAAAAGCAATTTCCAAAGCTAGAGGATTTCCTCAGCAAGAGGGATTTCGTGGGAGCTCTGACACTTCTGGAGGTTCGGCTTTGAAAAAAAATTAAATTTAAATTAAATTAAAAACCAAAATTAAAAATCCTTGAATTTCCCGTTAAAAAAAAGAATTTTTCTGTCTTTAAGGATGTAAATAATTTTTGTGATTTTTGATGAATTTCCGTAGTTCCAACGAAGCATCAAGGATTTACAGAATCCGAACTTGATTCCCTACTGCTGCTTCCATCTGGGGGACTACCGGAAGGCCCTGGAGGAGTACAAGACGATGTTCGGGAAGCAGGATTCCTCTGCGCAGGGCCTCACCTGGCTCAACATTGCTTGTTGCTACTTCTGCATGGGGATGTACAAGGAGGCGAAGGAGTCGGCGGAGAAAGGGACGGAGACGAACCTCCGGACGCGCCTCCTCTTCCACCTCTCCCACAAATTGAACAATGAGGAGGAACTCATGGCCTATCATCGGATGCTGGAGGAGACCCTGGAGAATCAATTATCCCTCGCCTCCATCCACTACCTCCGGATGGACTATCAGAGCTCCATTGACATTTACAAGAGGATCCTCCTGGACAATCGGTACGGAATTTCGATTTTTTTAATCCTGCACTTTTCTCAAGTATTTTACTCCATTTTGCATCTTTTGCACCTTTTGTATATATAATCCTTTTTTGTCATTTACATGAGCCATTACCCATTTTTAAATGTGCTTAACAATTTCCTTGACGTCCTTGTAATGCAAACAAAGTTATGCCGACACCTCCTTTAGCTTACCCCGTCCTTCTCCTTCGAAACAGTTCCCGGTGATGCTCTCCTGCTATTTGGTCGATCTGGTCATGTCCCGCTGCGATGTCCAGCTCCCGCTTGTCCAGAAACTCATGGAAGAGAGGTTTTCCATGAGGATTTATTTATTATTATTTATTTACATATTACATAAATTACAAGGTGTGACATCCGAATCGGTAATCGAATTCAAATCGGAATTATATTCATAATTTTTCAGTATTTTAATCGGAGTTAGTATCCGTATTTTTGTCAGAAAAGTATTTTAATTGGGATTTATAATTACAAATACATTCAAAATTCAAATTTCTATTCAAAATTTAGCATTTTAATTCCGATACTTTATTGGTATTCGAAAATTCCTTCGTTATGTTGCTAATTCCAAAATTACAAAATTTGTGTATTGTAACGACGATTTTTTCAATTGGCAATAATATGTACATATAACTATTTACTAGATCCATATCTATTTGTGTAGTGCTATTTAAAGCATTGATTTTTGCATAAAATCAGAGTTGTAGAGTCAATTTATAATTTTGTGTATTGATTTTGCGCTTATTTTAAGCTACAAATTATGCCAGATTGCAGTGCAAATAACATTTTTTAAATATTTGAATACGCATTAATATTTCTGAATATTTGAATAAAATTGTATTCGAATTATTAGAATTTATATTTTTGATATCAGAAATTTAAATTTGTATTCATAATTAGGAAAAACACATATTTTAATTAGAATTTTAATTTATATTTTTTGTTGGATGTCATTCCTTGCATATATGTATGTATGTATATTTGTATTACACATACATATTATTTTCGGGCCATGGGTGGAAACCCAGATGGCCTTTTTACCACTAAATAAATAAATAATAAAATAAATATACATATTATTTGCGGCTATTTTTTGTAATTACCAGGGACTTCGTGGCTTTAAATGTGTACGTGGCATTGTGCTACCATCGTCTGGAATATTACGACGTCTCCCAAGAAGTGCTGGCCGTGTATCTCCAGGCATATCCGGATTCGGCCATTGCCACGAATCTCCGATCTTGTAACACTTTCCGCCTTTACACCGGCACGGCGGCTGAGAAGGATTTGAAGCCCATTTTTAATATTTTGGTAGCCTATAATTTTAATAATTATAATCTCTCTTTCGTTATTTCCTTCTTAAGCAATTTCCTCAGCCTCTGCATTTTATTGGACAATTAATTCCATAATTAATTACAATTAATTTTTTATATTTTTTAATTAAAAAAATGCAGCATCAGCAAGAGGAACAATCGAAGCATAGTCTATTCTCCAACGCCTACGACTTGATCCGGCACAACCTCGTTGTTTTTCGGGGTGGGGAAGGAGCCCTTCAAGTTCTTCCGAAGCTGGTCGACGTCATTCCAGAGGCCAGACTCAACCTCATTATTTATTACCTGCACCAGGTCAGGGTTACACCATTAAATGGCGTTTCATAAGTGGCGCTTTTATGAGTATTTTATGAATTTATTCCGAGTCAATTTACCGAGAAAAAAATATTTAATTCTGAGAATTAACAAATTAATGTAATTAATTAATTATTTTTATGCTATATTGTGCATTCTCCAGGATGACGTCACCAATGCATCCGCTCTAATGAAGGAAATCAGACCAAAAACCATTCCAGAACTGATTCTCTTCGCTATTATCAATGTCCTTTTGCATCAGCAGCATGGAAATGTACAGGATTCTTTCCATTTTTTTTTTATAAACAATTTTTCTATATGATAGAATTTTTCTATAGATGCTTTTGTGTACTTTATTTAACTATTGCATTGACGTTTTGTCTATTTGTGGACTATCGAAATCTCCTTGATTATCTGGATTGATGTCTAAATGCGTCTGATATTGAATTGTATTTGTCCGAATTCAATCACAGAAAGAGAATTTGGCGGTGGCGCAGAATTACTACAATCGCATTGGGTCCAGGTAATTTTTTTTAAGCAGAGAATTCATCATTTTTGTATGGATATTGAACTGTAAACAAAAATTTATATGTTATTTACTGAACGAAGATAATTATTAATTATATGCGCATTATATATTATAATTACCTACTTATGTTACTCTTGTTAATTAATTTGTGCGTATGTTTTGCCAGTGAATCCGAGCACGACAGCGTCTTCGGGCGCCTCTGCATGGCCTCGGCCCATTTCCTCAATTCGAATTTCGAGCATTGTATTTTGTACCTGAACTCCGTCCGAACACATTACTACAATGATGACACCTTCAATTTCAACTTTGCTCAGGTATTTGATGAATTATATGTGATTATGTCCCTGTCTGAAGGGAAACTTCGTAAAATCCAAATGAAATCTAGTGCAAAAAAAATATAAAAAATAATTTAATTCAAGTTTCTTGCAAGGTATGATATCCGAATCGGTATTCGAATTCAAATCGGAATTATATCTATATTTTTCGATATTTTAATCGGAATTAGTATCCATATTTTTGTCCGAAAAATATTTTAATTGGAATTCATAATTACAAATACATTCGAAATTTAAATTTGTATTCAAAAGTTAACATTTGAATTCCGATACTTCATTGGCATTCGAAAATTTCTTCATTTTGTCGCTAATTCCCGCCTTGGAACAAGTTTTTTTTTTTGACAAAATCAAGGTATTCTGACGTCGATTTTTTAAATTGGCAGTAATATAACTAGTTCGTTCGAAAAAGCTTCTATTTTTGCAAAATCTGATTTGCGGAGTCGATTTATAATTTTGTGATATTGATTTTGCGTTTATTTTAAGCTACAAATTAGGCCAGGTTGCATTACAAATAAATTTTTAAAAGTATTCGAAAAGTATTTGAATACGTATTCATATGTCTAAATATTTGAATAAAATTGTATTGGAATTCGAATTTATATTTTAGATATCCGAAATTTTTTGTATTCGTAATTAGAAAAACCCCGTATTTTAATTCGAATTGTAATTCATATTTTTTCGGATGTCATACGTTGGTTTCTTTTAAGAGACTCTCTTGTTTCTCTGGTATTATTTATTAATATTGATTACTGTCCACCCAACAGGCAACGGCCATGATGAACAAATACGCGGATGCGGAGGGCCTCCTCACGATGATCCAAAGCGAAAAGATCCGGAATGATTTCACCTACATCCAGTGGTTGTCCCGATGTTGTGGGTTTATTTTTTAGTACATGCACTGTTTATTTTGTACCTAAAATAGTTATTAAGAAAGTGTATTTTAAACGTCCAAAAATATCCATGTGGGAATTTGTCTTTTTTTTTGCCCATCCCATACCACAGACATTATGAACAAGAAGCCCCGATTGGCGTGGGAATTGTACGAGCGAATGGACACGGGCTCCGAGTCTTTCCAGCTCCTCCAAGTACGCATATAATAAACATAAAAAATTATTTATGACTATCGTCTTTGTTAATACAAACGTTTTTTTTTGTACGTTGAAAGGAGCTAAAAATATACTGGGAGAACCAAAAAAAATTGGGACCTATTTTTGTATGCGGTTTTGTTATGTATTCTTTCAGTTAGTCGCCAATGAATGCTACCGAATGGGTCAGTTCTACTATGCTGCAAAGGCCTTTGACATCCTGGAGAAATTCGAGGCCACCCAAGAGAATTGGGAAGGGAAACGGGGGGCGGCTGCTGGAGTTTTCCAGCTCATTATAGCTGGACATGAGCCCAAGTGCGTAAGAATTCCTTCAAAAATACGTTTCTGTTAATTGCTCACTGCTCCAAGAAATTATTGATTTTAATCCTTATTTCATCCTTCCAATATTGAGAGAATAAGTAGATATTTTTTTCTGGACGTTATACGGGAAATATTTTCTTCTCTCTAGGGAGTCCCTTATTGACATGATCCAACTCTTGAGAAACTCCTCCAATCCACAGGCGGAGAAGATCCTTGCCATTATGAAGAAGTGGGCGAAGGAGAATAAATTGAATTTGTGAAGAGAGAAAAAAATATCCGGAGAAAAACCCGGCGGGAGAAGGGGGAAAAAAAGTTTTATTTCCCTTCCATATGCCAGTTTATTGAAGAGAAAAAAAAATTACTACATCAAGCTGTGCAGGAAACACGGTGTCGTACATTTTTCATAAAATTTTTGTACCGGAAAAAAATTTGGGGATTTTTGTGGCGCAAAAAAATAACGTAACTTTTTACCTGTCAAATTAATCACTCCGTTCCAGGCAATCAGAAATTACGATTCGAACCAATTCCGTTTCGCCATATCTTGGAGTGAAAAACTAAAAAAAAAAAATATATATATATATATATATATAAATAATTCCTTCTTTTATTCTTGTATCCCTCCCACCAATAAAAAAAAGGGACATGTGTGAAGGGAATTTATGGAAAATGTTAATAACTCCCCAGGATTAAATTAGTTTGGTTTATCCCTTCAGAATGTGACATCCTTTTTCCCCTTCGTATTTATAATATCCTCTCATATGTAAACGTCTCAAATGATGGTTGAATAAAAAGTGTGCTTGGGTGGGTGTATATACATTATATTCAATAAAAAGATCACGGTAATAAAATGGTAATAACAAAGACTTCACCCATTCCCTTCCTGCCATGTGGGATTGGATAGTACATATTTTTGTAGTATAATTTCAACTTGCCAGGAAAAAAGGGAGGAGGCTTCTTGGGATGTTATATATTCCGTGAATAATTTATGCAACGTCAACTTTCTGCCAAGAGTTAACATCTGCCACGTTTCCATTTGAATACTGTAGAGAGAGAGAGAGATGGAGTGTAAGAGAAGGAAAGCCAGAAGTGGAGAGAGAGACAGCCGGAGTTAAGCGGACGGATGAGGTATTTCAGGTTGAGAAATGGAGGATGCGAGAGAGAGAGAAACAAGGAGAGAGAGCAAGAGATTCCTCGAGAGATCAGTAACAAGGAGACAGTGATACACGTCGGAGCGCGAAGAGAGGCAGAGGAGAGAAGCGAGGAAAAAACTGGAGTAATGTTACAGAGAAATATATCCAGGACGAGAACGAGGAAAAACTATGAAGGGAAATCAGAGACAGCGAAAATGGAATAGAGAGAAAGGAAAAAAGAAAGACGGAATAGAGATAAAGAGGCAGATTGACAGAAACGAGGATATGCGCAACAGGAGAGAGAAGGATTACGGAGAGAATAACGGAGGAAGAAAGCAAGCCAAAGAAACGGGGAAAGATACATATACGGTAATACAAAGGGATAGGAAGATTAAGCGAGAGGCAATCAGAGAGAGAGAAAGCGAGACAGAGAGGGAGGGAGAAAGCGAGAGACACAGCAAAGGAAAAAGCGAGAGAGACAGCAAAGGAGAAAGCGAGAGCGATAGAGGAAGAGTGAGAGAGATATGACCGATATGAGAAGGCGGAGAAAGAGAGAGAGAAAGAGCGGGAAATGGAGAGGGAAAGCATAGAGGACAGAGAGAGACAGAAAGAGAGACAGAGAGAGATACGGTAATGGAGAGTAGAAAAGAAGATAAGGAGAGAGGTACATAATGTGAGAGAGAGAGAGAGAGAGACAAAAAGTGAAACAGCGGAAGAAGATGAAACAGAGAAACGGAACAAAAACAAGTAGGCGATGGAGAAAAAAGCAGGGAAGGTAATAGAGACGATTGAAGGAGAGAAGGAGCGAGAGCGATTGACAAAATTTGAGAAAAAGAAAGAGACAAAAAGGGGTGATATAAAAGACCGGGAAAAGCTCTATTTTTACCCAAGCCCCGACCAACATCAGAAGAACATACGAATGTGTTCTTGATTCTCTCGGCGTTTATTGATCTTCATGCAATGTTCGAGGGAGGGACGGGAGGAGGAAGAAAAACAACAAGTCGGCAAGTCAAATAGTTGATTTTGTAGCAAAGCTATTATTTCCGTATAAATTATTTTCCCTCCCGTCAACTACCTCATCTCTCTCCCATTTACTTTGTTTCCCGGCCTCCTTGTCCCATATATAATGCTTCGGTGTTTGCGCAACCCTTTCCCCTTCCCGTTCCGCCTCAGCGTGATACATTTCTCTTCGATTTCCCCGTTTTTTACTCTCCCTTTTATTTCTCCCGGGTATTCCTTTCTCGGGCAAATTTTGCCCTTTTATATTCCAAGGAAAGGAGAATTGCTTACATGTTTACTAATATGGTTGCATTTCGTATTTTCTCCTTAGAAATAAGAGGAAATCAGAAAGTGAAAGTTCTTTTGTTCCTTTTTTCCCACGGAAAAAATTGAAGACTTGGGCAAGTTCTGTTTTTATTTGCTTTTTGAAGTTTTTCCTTCCAGGAAAAACTTCTCCATTTCTCATTCTTCCCTGATGTTCCTTTGGATAGATAGAAATTATCTCGATTTGAAGGGCATCATTATCTGCAGATCCAAGTTTGTACCAATAATTGGATGTTGTAGGTACAATAGAAAAAAGAGAGATGGAAAGTGGTTTGAGGTCATTCGATGCAGATTTGAGAGGCGATGAAATTGTAAGTTGTTTATAATTTGCATTTTCACAGACGTGGCAGGGCTTGTTCCAAGTGTGATTCACAATAGCCTCCAGAAAGGTATTTATTGAGAGAATGCGTTAGTACAATGGATCTCGCTATAACAACCCTGAAGGGAAGGACAAAAATGGTTGTTATACGGAACATTTAATATGTACATTACATATAAGAAAAGCAGAAAATAAAGTTGTTGTAGAGAAAAAGTTGTTATAAGGACAGTTGTTACACAGAGAGTCCACTGTATATGTATATGCATACATTTACTTTATACGGGAACATGTTTTATGGACTGAATCCGGGTTGTGTCTAACATCCGGCATATAGCATGTGTGTACAGGTTTTTTGAAAAGATAGTTTCGTGTTTTTTTTTCGTTGCAATACATTTTGAAGGAAGAAATTAGTTCCAGGACCTCCTGCCACTCATTTGGATAAAGTCCAGGAGAGATGAAGAGAGCGAGAGAGCGGGAGAGCGAGAGAGCGAGAGAGCGAGAAAAAGAGTTGGAGTAAAATATGGAGACAGAGAAAGAGAGAGATTCAAAGAGGCAAATGAGAGAGAAACAGAGAGAAGGAGAGAGAAAACTGAGAGAAGAACAGAGAGAAAGAGAGAGAAATGAGAGGAGAGAGAAAGAGAAAGAAATGAGAGGAGAGAGAGAAAGAGAAATGACTGGAGAGAGAGAGAAGGAGAGGATTTAAGCGGTGACAACATTCATTCAGTGTATATAATTACTCCACTTCATTGTAAGTCAGAATTGCAGTGCACAATGTTATTCAAAGGCGGATAGGATGAATTGTACCCGCATATATAAACGTCTGTATGGTTTTAGCATAGGTGTACAAAGGGATAAGTGAGGATGTTGTGTAAGCATAAAGCCATCGTCACTGGTTGCTCTTCCCTGCCAGGAACATTTGGAAGAGGGAAAAGAGCGCATCGGGTCTCTCTCAGACTTAAATGATGCTGAACTACTTAGCGATAAGTATGTGTTGAAGTTTCCCCAGGAATTCGAATTACTCCTTTCCCATCCGTCCTTCTCTTCCACCGAACCTTCCAACTCTCTCTGCATTTCCTCTTTGTTGACTCAATTTCATCAATTCTCTCTCTCCCCAACTTTTCTCCCTTCCCCTGTACTTTTTCTAATTTACTCTTTCTCCGGTTGTCCCTTCTTCCTTAATTCTCTCGTTGGTTTTAAGTGTTGCTCTTAACATCTCTTTTCCCTTGCTTCAGTCTGTATATCATGGCCATTTTTTATTTGTAATTTTTTCGTTCATCTCCTTCCACTCTTTCCCTTTCTTCTTCCCTTCTGTACTTTCACTTTTCTATCTCTCTAGCTTTCTCTGTCTCCGTCTATATTCGAATACAAAAGGAATCACTCTCGTCTCTCTTTTTATTTCACGCTCTCTCTGCCTCCCCTACTTCGCCCTTCTCTCTTGCCTTCTCTCTCACTTTATATCTCTCCTTTCTTGTCTTCTCTCTCACTTTATCTCTCTCTTGTCTTCTCTCTCACTTTATCTCTCTCTTGCCTTCTCTCTCACTTTATCTCTCTCTTGCCTTCGCTCTCTTTATCTCACTTTATCTCTTGTCTTCTCTCTCACTTTATCTCTCTCCTGTCTTCTCTCTCACTTTATCTCTCTCTTGCCTTCTTTCTCACTTTATCTCTCTGTATCCTTCTGTCTCTCTCTCTCGTAATCTCTCTGTATCCTTCTGTCTCTCTCTCTCGTAATCTCTCTGTATCCTTCTGTCTCTCTCTCGTAATCTCTCCTTTCCTTTCTCTTCTCGTAATCTCTCTTGCTTTCTCTTCTCGTAATCTCTCCCTTCCTTTCTCTTCTCGTAATCTCTTTCTTGCTTTCTCTTCTCGTAATCTCTTTCTTGCTTTCTCTTCTCGTAATCTCTTTCTTGCTTTCTCTTCTTGTAATCTCTTTCTTGCTTTCTCTTCTTGTAATTTCTTTCTTGCTTTCTCTTCTTGTAATTTCTTTCTTGCTTTCTCTTCTCGTAATCTCTCTTGCTTTCTCTTCTCGTAATCTCTCTTGCTTTGTCTTCTCGTAATCTCTTTCTTGCTTTGTCTTCTCGTAATCTTTCTCTGGCTTTCTAGTCTCGTAATCTCTTTCTAGCTCCCTCTTCTAATAATCTCTCTATCTTGCTTTCTCTCTCTCTCAAGTTCGCTTTCCCTCTCTCTCTTTCTCATTCTCTGGCTTTTTCTCTCCTTATATTATTTCGCTCTTTCTAACTCTCGCTTTTTCTCGTCTTTTTTCTCTCTGCACTTTCTTCGCTTTCTGTCTCTATAAGAAAGTAATTTTCCCCGGTTGCTTTTTCGTATTTCCTTCTTTCTCCATGTAATTTCACCTTTTTGTTTTTACTTTCTGTTTTTTTGTACAATCTCCTTTTCCATTGCGCTTTCTTCTTCTTCTTCTTATTTACAATATGTCTCCTTTCCCGTTTTAATTCAGCTCGCTTTTCCACCTTTGTGCTGCCTCTTTATACTTTCGTCTTTCTGTCCGTACATTTTCATCTCACCTTTATTCTTGCTTTCTGGGCGTTTTCTTTTTGCTTTCTCTCTCCTTCCCTTCACATTCTCTTTGTCCCTCATGCTCTTTTGTCTTACTTTCTCCATTAATTTCACCGTCTTTCTTTATTTTCTCTTGTTTTTTCTTTTTTTTCCTTCTTTTATTTACTTTTATCTTATTTTCTTTTCTTTTTTCTTCTTTTCTTTTCTTTTCTTTTTTCTTCTTTTATTTTCTTTCTTCTTCTTTTATGTTTTTTTCCTTCTTTTATTTTCTTTCTTCTTCTTTTATGTTCTTTTTTCTACTTTTATTTTCTTTTTTCTACTTTTATTTTCTTTTTTTTCTATTTCTTCATTCTTTTTCATACTCTATTTTCTTTCTCCCATCTTCTCCTTCTTGGTTTCCCAAGTTTTCTCGAATTTTCTCCCTTCTATTTCCAACTACGATAGTCTGTATTTGTTTATTGTTCCATGACATTTTTCAGCAGTGTTTGGCATACTTTACTCGTGTTTTTGCTTCTCTCCTTTGTTTCCCTTCTCTCTCTCTCTCTCTCTCTCTCTGCTCCGTCTTTGTCTTTCTCGTCCATGTACAAGTCGTGCTAATTGGAACTTTTCGCTACTATTTATCTCAATAGAGTTGTCCATATCTCCATGTCTCCATATCTTCCTCTCTCTCTCCATCTTCGTCTCTTTCTCTTTTTCATCTCTGTCCGTCTGTTTCTAAACAAATCTCTTCCTCGCTTTCACTCTTCGTCTGTTTCTGTTTGCCCTCTCTTCTCACTCCAAAGCTGATAATAAGCGGTCCGGGTATACATTATCTGTATTAGAGGAAGCCAAATGAGAAAAATCACGTTACATTTAGCCAGCCAACAAGCTTACATTCACACGTCAAAGGCAGACAAAGCAGTTGAACGGCACATGTGATGACGAGTGCCTGCAGCCGCTCTCTCTCTCTCTTTTCCTTTCGCTCTCTCTGTCTCTCTCTCTCTTGCTCTCTCTCTCTTTCGGTCTCCCTCTTCTTTATAAAGCGGGCAATTCTCTCCTTTCCCCACTCGAAAGAGACGTGGACGAGGAGTTGGCGGAAGTACTCATTGCGTGTCTATTGTAAAATCCAAATATCAGTCAGCCCCATTATTTTTGTGCACTAAAAAATTATTATTCTATAGCCAATTACTAAACACGCAAAGGAGTAAAACAAAAGTGTCTACCTGTGCAATATTTTTCCTCCCGGAATATCCCCAGTGTACTATTATTCCCATTGCTGGAGGTAGGTCCGTTTTTTTGTCTTGCGGAATCGTGACATCCCAAAAATGAGCACTTGTTCCTCCGAGGAGAAGGAAGAGGATGGGAATGGGGAGGGGAATAATAGGAAATATTCGGTGCAATTCTCCCCGAAATTGGGTCGATACCTGAGGGCGGATGGGGATTTGGAGGGTCAGGAGGTTATTATTGACGAAGTCCCTCTGCTAGTCGCCCCTTCCGGTCAACATGAGTGGCATTCCGAGTCCCACCGGCCACTCTCCATTTGCATTGGCTGCCTCAAGTCTCAGGATGAGAAGATCAAATTCCAGAAGTGCGCCCAGTGCTCCTGGCCCGTCTGCTCCACCGACTGCGTCGGCATTGGCAAGGTGAGAGACAAATGTCAATTTTGACAACTGATGAGTTTTTATTTCATTTTAGTGCTAATTCAGAACTCTTCCGAAGTTTTTCACACTTCTTCATACGGGTAGAGGAACATATATGTACATGCTAAAAGAAAATTAAGATTTTATTTTATTAAGATTTTATAATTGCCAATTTTCAAAGTAGTTTTCGGATGCACATCCTTTAAAGTTCATGCGTAGAGTGTCAATTATGTGGGGAAGAAAAAATGTTGTTTTTAGAATTAAAATTTTAAATCTTCAACGAGAAAAAGATGAGAAAAGTAAATGCAAATACATTTCTACATGCATGAATTCTGAATTCAGAAAAATACGTTGAAATATACCCCGCAAACAAAAAAAACGATTTAGTAAATGAGAATGTCAATTTTTAAATGTAGAAAATCGTAACACATTTTCAGACAAAGCATTTGAATTTAAACACGGAAGGATTCACAATTTCTTTCAAATTAAATATATACCTGGTGTTTTATGCGCTTATGTACTAATTACAATAATAATCAGCATTTTTTATTTATTCTCTGGCAAATTTTAGAAACATTCCCCAAAATACATTGATCAAATAAATTTAAAATATGAAATTCAAATTATATTTCTTCAAATAAATGAAATAATAATACTATTTCATTGATTGTTTTCAAATAAATGAAATAATAAAGGAAGATAATTGTTGTATCCTGAAATGCACAGGGCATAATTTTTTAATTGGTAAACAAGTTTTAATTCTTCATTTTAAACTCATATAGATCTTCTGTCGTATCCAATTGAGCCTCTCCTAGCCTCATCCTAGCTAAAATTGACATTTAAAAAATATACAGTCGACTCTCCCTATACCGGCCCTCCCTATAAGAGCACTTACTCTATAACAGCAGTGCTGAATCCCCCCTA
>JAQGBT010006399.1:0-12549 GCA_034698585.1 Disparrhopalites patrizii
CGAAAACGTTGAGATGCCACTTAATTCTACATGTAAAAATTGACAATTTGAAATTCATTCGCTCTTCACATACAATAACTATACCCGTAATTACAATAGTAATAGTGCTATGACAAATTAGTACAACGGAGGCTTACTGAGGGCATAACATTGTATTCCTGCTTTATGTAGAGGTATTTACGTCTATATATTTCACATTGCTCGTGTAGAGAGCTTACAATTAGATTACTACGAAGGAAGTGCTAGATTTTAATTTCTTAGCGCAAAAATATATTCGTAAATAAATTCCTGCGCTAACTAAAAATATCAGTACCTCATGACAGTGTCATCAGACATCAGGGTAGGCTTTCTCAAATCAGTACCCTACTGGGAAGCCATCATGAATGGCTTCCCCAGTAATTAGTAATTACTATAATTACCATCACACTCCAAATCGGAACATGGGGAATTGATATATGTTTAATAACTGGTCTAAAGAAATTAAAGTGGGAAAAATAAAATCTCGAATCGTTTAAAAACAGATTGAAATTTTTAGAGATGAAAGAACAGCAACAATGGAATACTTGTTAATTAAATTGCTTCGTCCTTCGGCTTTTTATTATCCGGAATCGACACATTTGCAAATTTGCACATTTGATATGTACATGGACAATTGACATCCTTGAAAAAATGCTCTAAAAAAAGCGAAAGTGTAATAGGGTGAGACACGTGTTTTTTACTCTTGTTTCATTAATCATTAAAATGTGTTTTATCCCGGTATAATAAAATGTGTTTAAAAACTTCAATATTATTTCCTGCAAAGCATAGTTCATGTAAACTTACATTTAATCACACACCCAAAGCTCCCATATTGATTTTGCGTGTCACGTTGGACGGTTGGACCGTCATCGAAAGGCTGCAAACTGGTAATTTGTTGTTCAAATTTTTCTTTCGTTTACAGGCGATTTTATTCAAAATTTAATCAATTAATACAAATCGTGAGACCAGTACAGACCAAAAAAAGGCAATATTTTTGTATTTTGTTGCAGTTAAACAGGATCACGTTTGGCTTGCTTACCGGACCGATCAAGTGTCATGCGCATTAGGTAATAATTAAATGCAAGTTAAGGTCAGAAGTCAACGGAAGGATCTCAACTAACAATGGAGCAATCGTTGAAGGAGCAGTATCAGGAGGACACGAGGAAGATCCTAACACGTGCCCTCGTCGTTCTCAACAGTATACGCTATCGTCAGGAGAAGAACTTTGACGTGGTCATGACCCAGTTTTTGGTATTACTATCCCGAATCTCGAAGTTTAAGAGTAACAATGGACTAGTCGGGAGGAACATCTTATTGGCACAATTGATTGCCAAAAAGGCATGTACCGACCCCGATCTTTCCCACCTGTATGCGAAATTAATCAAGGATTTGCCCACGGAATTGGGATTCGCCGACCAGCGGCCGATCGCCATGCAATTACAAAGTGATATCCTGGATCAAGTCGAACAGGAATTCATGTGTGGGTTGAGTAAATTGGACTTGGTTCAAGGTCAATCTGGACTGGAAAGTAACGAGAAGAAGAAACGACTGGGATTGGTCAAATTCGTTGGTGAGCTCTTCAAATGCCAGTTGTTCACGCCGAATTTTATGATTCAGTGCCTGCAGTTGCTTCGAGGTCAGTTATTTCAAATAATACTACAGGTTACTTGTAAAGGTTACTTTCAGGGGTCAAATTACGTGCGGAATCTTATTTTTGTAGGGAATGTAAATGATGGCAGCTACGAATGCCTGTGCCAACTCCTAACCACGGCTGGAGATACCCTGGAAAGTGCTTTGGAGGATCTGGAAATTCAGGTTAGGTACGCCAAATCCCAACATTGGCCCATGCCTGAATTCATCCCGGACCGAAATTACATGGCTAATTTGTATCAAGAGCTGTATGACAAAATAGGGACCGATTGCAAATTAGCACCCGGTATCAAACACCTTTTACTCGTGAGTGCCTCACTTGTCAGCTCAATGGCAATATAGAAAACAATATTACGTCAATGGAAGTAAAACTACGCAAATCTTACTAAGAAATCCGTTTTCATCGGGGTGTTTTATTTATTATTTAAGGTGATAAATACATATGACGACTATCATTGATTTAGTTTTGCATTCCTATTTTTAGGATGTGATTCATCGGCGCCAGGACAAGTGGGCCTCCATGGAGAATGGCCGTTCAATCCGTGATGTTGCAGCTGTAGAAACGCGGGAGATTCTCCGGGACCTAAGCCCAGAGAAGTTCAACGCAGTACGGAACAATTTCCGGGCATTATTAGCTAAACTTGGTCCGGGTTCAAAAAGTGGCGTGATTGATCCAATTGCAAATGAATTGTACGAGCATGCCATAGTTGACGAAGAATACACTTCTTTGGTGTTGATTGCACGACTATTACGGGATGTGATGGGGCCACAAGAGATCCTGGCTCAGCAAGTTCGGACTGAGGTTGTAAGTAAATGTCAATTGCAGTTCCAAGTGGTTGTGGATGGAACTTTCGAGGCGGAATTGGAACAGAAAAAGAGAGTCCTTCAGGATGTAAGGATTGGGACGGAGGAAAAGACTTTGTTAGAGTTGGAACTTTTGGATTATAAGTTGAGAATCAAAGACAAATGTTACCGGAACGCACTGTTTGTGGGAGAATTGTACTTGTTTGACCAGCTGTCGCTTCAAAAAGTAGTGGACCACATTCAAAAACTTCTTGGTATACACGTTATAAAAAATACGTATTTATATACGCTCTTCGCAGAGTAATGGATGCATATATGTGCATCTTGGTAGTACCATTTTGAAACGCTTATTGGACCTTACTAACATCACTCAGGTGCCAATAAGGAGATGTGCTACCAATATCTCAGTCGATTCCTTGCAGTTGTTGGTCCAGTTCTGGCGTGTGCGTTGATGGACGAAGAATCTCGAATGCGTCAAATAAGAGCACATCGTCTTACTTTGCCTCCGCGAATAGTTGAAGATGATTTCATGAACAAAACTTTCAAAAAACTCGGTGAATTGGCCAAAAATGGGAGGTTATCCTTGGAAACTCGGGAGATGCTTCAGGTGCGTTCGAAAATGCCTAAAAAATGGTCTCCACATAACTTGCATAGCAGTGTCATGGAGCACTACCATTTTGACGTTTGTCTGTGGTACAACCAATGAGAAAGAATACACTATAATTGTAAGTTGGATTAAAATAAAAATATATTTGTATGATTTTGGGACATTTCGCAACAGGAAGTCATTCAATTAAGGGAGAATTACTGGTTACCCAAAGCTGCAAATTCTACCTGTCTAGCTCTTTGACCAACACTTTGCAAGAATATCAACTATAGCCGACCACTTTCGTATTGTCATTTATACAATGTATAGCTACATATGTAACTACATTAGATAAATGCCTGCCGAGCTGCAGACTTTTTTAGACTTAAAATGTTTAAGTACTTGTTGCTTTCTTTATAGTTAGATATTTCTGAGGTACGACATCTGAATAGATATTCGAATTCAAATCGGAATTATATTAATATTTTTTTAGTATTTTAATCCGAATTAGTATCCATATTTTTGTCATCATAATATTTTACTTAGAATTTATAATTACAAATACATACGAAATTCAGATTCGTATTCAAAACTTGACGTATAGATTCTAGATTCCGATTTCCGATACTTTATTTGTATTCAAAAATGCCTTCATAATGTTGCTAATTCCTGCCTTCAAGGAATTTTTTCTATTAAATCAATGTATTGTAACTTGTAACGTTGTTTTGTCCAATTGGCAGTAATAGAAACATATAGCTAATAGCTATACGTACCTATGTAATGTAATCCTTCTGTAAAAACTTCGCATTTTTGCAAAACCTTTTTGTGAAGTCAGTTTATAATTTTGTTTTGTTTTTGCGTTTATTTTTGGAAGTTACATATCGTGCCAAATTGCACAAGCTTGTAAAAAATTATTCAAAAAATGTTTGAATACGTATTCATATGTCTGAGTATTTATATAAAATTGTATCGGAATTGGAATTTATATTTTAGATATTCGAAATTTAAGTATTCATAATTAAGAAATACATGCATTATAATTGGAATTTAAATTCATATTTTTTCGGATGTCATTTCCTGATATTTACCGTAAGCAATGTTAACATACATAGGTACATGCAATACCTAAATATTTACTAGACCACCAGTTTTTGTAGTTACATAACCCAAATTATATGCACGTGTGTACAAATTTTTAACTTACCTAGGTACAACTGTGTTGATGTTAATATAGGTATGTGTATTATGTATGATAATTTAGGAAATTATATGTATGTACTTAATGACTTACTAGTCTGTGATGCCAAATATCACATACGCAGCTTTAATTTTTGCCTTACTGAATACATGATCGAACATGTTGCTCCGTCCATATTTGCAATTATAGCAATTGGAAAAGACAAAATATCTGACTTCGATAGAATTCTATTCCATTTTACCAAAAATCTGAAATTCGTTCCAAGTTGTTGGTTTTCTGATGTCCAATAAATCTACCATTATAGAAATAGTAAATCGGGCTAAATCCATACAAAATTGGTGTAATCCAGCCCCACCTTGCTTATTTGTATCGGCATGTATTTTTTGAATGTTCACTTCTAAATAGTTTGTCACCTACACTTAACTTATAGCAATGCAACTCTCTTCCATGAAAAAATGCTGGTCTTACACTTTATACTGTGATCATATGTACATATTTCACTGCCTTATAAACTTATCAATTATTACATTTTCACCGATCTTCATATACATCATAAATCCTGAACCGAACAAAATTATTATACTTGTGCTCACAAGCAACTCGGTTGACAATCAGCTATTTTGAGTGTGTACGTGTGTTCTTGAAGCTTGGAATGACTAGCGAGTTCTAATAACGTCAAATGCAACTGGTTAAAAACGTTCCAAAGCGTCATTTTAATATCAGAGCTTTTATTTTCAGAGTAAAAACAAGCACAGCACAGGAATGTCAAGAACGGATAAGATACCTGTCTCCTTTGTCCTCAAAAATAACCAACGCTAATAGTTGCCAAGTTGCCGTACATACCGATTCCAAAAAGGATAATACACCTCCTGGGAATGCAGGTAAGAAATTACTGGATGGATATTTTTTTTAAAATGTAAGTATGATTGAGATTGTGTAAAAAGTGTATACAATTGCACTGGATCCGTACGCCGAGTTCAAAAACACATAAAAATGCTGAAGTTCTCAAGTTCAAAGTGTGTATTTAAGGACTCGCTATTTATTATTTATATTGACACTGACACGTATCTTCACTCATAAAAAAAGTGTAACCTAACTATAACTCTAGTAAATGAGCATTTGCCTCTCATTGGCTGGGAGATATTTGGGCGAAGTCCGTCAATTCGTGGCCGGGTCGGGTTTTTTCCGTTTTTATTTTTTCCAAATAAATTATTTCGGCGTTTGACTCGCAGTTACTTCCAAGCGTAATTTATTTTTCTGTTGAGGTGTTTTTGTTGGAAACAATTATTGTAGTAGTGTTAGTGTTGTTCATGGTGTGGCGATAAAGTGACAATCAAATGCTTTCTTATTTTCCTTGTTGTCTTCGGTAGCAATTTAATCACCATTCAATTTCTTCACGTGATTCCAAAATATACTAACGTGACATATCCGAAAAAAGCACCCAAAATTTCACCCTAGATATTAATAAACAGCAAGCAACTAAAAATGGAAAGAAAGCTCACTAGGTCAAATGGCACCAAATGGGTACCAGCCTGGAATAGTGACAAAGGATCAAAAACCCCAAATTGTGTTCCTGGTCCAAGTCAGATTCCTGGAAGTTCCAGAAGGAAAGGCAGGGGACATGTCCATCATACAAATAGTGGAAGCCATCACCGACCAGACACGTTTCATCCGATGAATAAACTCCTCCCGAATCCCGTTCTTACCGCCCCCTTTCATCCCCAGCCAATGTGGCCCTGCCCCTTGACGTCCACCATGATTCCAGATTTTGCCAGTGGATTTTCTCCCCATGAATTCGGAGGTGGGAATATTCCCTATTTTGACTGGACACCCTATGTGTACCCGCCTAATCAAGGCACGCTCACATTTCCCGTCCTCCCAGCGATGCCCTTTCCGGGGACGCCCTTTCCAGGTGGAGCCCTGGGTGGTGGTTTTTTGGTCCAGGTGAGATTTTATGTTGAAATATTTTGACCGTACAAAATAATATAAAATAAGACGCCTTTGATGAAACCCGTGTAAACTGGGAGGAATGCCGTCGGAAAGAATTCTTTCATGTCCGATATATAGCAGCGTTTGGATCCCCTGGCGTCCCTTGGGATACTGGGGATTCTCCTACAAGTTTTACGCGGGAAATTATTTCAGTTAACTACATTCGGAAATGCTTAGCAAAATTATTATTTTTAAATGACTAATTAAATGTCCTCGCAGGATTTTAGCCCTCCCTCCAGCTGTGTAAATCCAGGGTATATTCCGGAATGGGGTACTTATTACTCCGCGCAGGGGTTTAGGGAACCTGCGTATCATTTTATTGGTGGGAATGACTATTCAAAAGTTGCTGGAGGAGCCAATGAAGATGGAGGGCGAAAAAAGCGAAGCCTGACCTTCACTCACCCAGCCACGGGTAAGGGAGATCCGGTGTTTGATCTGGAAAAATCAGGTCTATCCATTTCTTATGTCAATATTTATTTGTTTGACATTGTGCCGTTATTTTACGTCTTTACATAGGCGAACTTCTAGACTTGAATGGAGCCAGAAACAAAGACGATGCGAATTACATGACACAGTCCGCTTTCGCCACGGTGAATCGGATTTACTCGGAGGAATTTCCACAGTTTGTCAATGCCCTCCCTTTTACCAAAGAGTTAACCCATGAAAATAGTTCGGAAGATATCGGAAATCTTCTCGAAGACATTTGGTCGTCTACGTCGTCCAGCAGTGGCAGCAATAAAGATCTTCGTAAACTTCTCCCGTCTCTCCTCTCCTGGATGGACGCCTGCGCACTAGACAGTTCCCAGAAGGTGTCCTTATTGGCAGCAAGTATTTACAAGCAGGCCATGGACGACCCCGAATGGTCCAGGATTTGTGTGGTATTAGTCCAGGAATTAACTTCCCGATTGCCCCAAGACCTGGCGAAACTCCTGAGGAAAGAAATCCTGAACCGATGTCAAGGGGAATTCCGGAGGACCGTCACGGATCTTCGGGAAGAGGTACTTGGAAGGGAGCTGCATGACGGCTATGACGATTTTATACCTTTCTTCGCCAGTCATTGCCACGTGGGCATGCCCATCCATCAGAAGAGGTTGGCCAACGTCCGGTTGATGAGCCAACTTTTCAAACTACGTCTGCTCACCACCAGAATCGTCTGCGAATGCGTCGATTCCTTGATGGGTACGCGGACAAGGGATTATTAAACTAAAATCTCCGGGAGTTGTTTAAATAAGTATTAATTGTACTTATCTTTTTTTTTAAATTGTAATAATAATAATTATTATTATCCATGATTTCAAGAAATTTTGAGCGAAGAAAGCTACCGCCTCCTTCTCTCTCTCCTAATGACGGTAGGCAAGGACCTCGAATTATCCCTGAGGAATCGGAAACCCCGGTCCATCACGCCCCTGAATTTTTATCCGGAAACCAGCTTCATGACCCGCGTTTTTAGGGTGTTATGGGATTCCCTGGTAAACCATCAGAGCCTTCATTTTTCCCCTGGCTTGTGTGCCTCTGTTTTGGTATGTTCAGACCTGATAAGTACAAAAAATATTTTAATAAAAAATAAAAAGTATGCATATAATTAATTTCTGTTTTTGAATGCACAAATTGGTCCTTCAATTATGACGAAAGACGTGTTTATTTTGTACAGGAATTAATTGAACTTCGACAGAAGGGTGGCTGGTTGAAATCTGACGGAGACGCGGTAGCCAATTCAGAAGCTGCAGATGATTTCGACCAAGCTAATTCCAGTCCATTACCAATTTTTAAAGACATTTTAGTTTGTTCGGACCAAAAGAAAATGGCTAATTTGGAACTTGTAAAGGAAATTTGTAAACGGCCCAAAATATTCGCCAAACCGGTGGATCTTCTGTGTTGGTATTTGCGAAATTTTCCCTGGGAAAGAAACATATCCACACTTCTGTTGGACCTTTGCCGTGTCGTCCTGGGATTGGGAGGGGCTGCGGAGGAGGAAAAGGCTGGGGCGGGGGATCTTGTTTCCATGATGGTGGAGAATCATGTGATCAATCGTCACCAGGTAATCGATTGAAGTTAAGAGTGGCTTTGTTGTTCAGGAAAAAAATTATTAATATTTATGCCATTCAGACTTTGGATGCCCTGGAAGAATTACTACCGGAACTTCTGGCGGAAAATTTCGTTTATATACAAAGGACCATCATGGGATTAGTTGATTGCCTCCTCATGAAGGTGTTTATTAGTGGCAAAAGCCTGTCATGGCTCGTCCAGCTCACTCGCCCTTTGGTTGCAAGGAATCGGGAAATGTGCGCGGTGGAATTAATTACCGTTGTCCTTCATTCCATGAGTGTGGCCAAGGGCCCTGGACATGTGAGGGTCTTGTGGAAGATGAATAACATGGGGGGGAAGCTGGGACCAAATTCGGTGATTTCGGTTTACCAAGTAATTTTTCTCATCTATTTTGTTTCGTATGTTATTTCCACTGGAGATATGCTATAGATAATTTTTTTCTCCTGTATTTTCTGATTGTGAGATATTTCCTTTGTTCGTTAATGAAGAAATTGCCGTGGTTGCAAGAGTAGCCAAGGGGAAAATAGCAAGACAATTGTAATTGACTGAACCCAAGAGGAATTATAAACGTGGATCTGACGCGAAGAGATTATGAATGACTGTTAGAGAATCAATTCATGAAGGAACTTCCATTCAAGTAAAATGACGAAACATGCAAAAGAAGAAAAGAAAAAAAAACCAGGATACTGCAAGGATTTGTATCGTGTTATGTAATAATAAAATATTAAATAACGTATTATGTATTAAGAGTCCATAAGCCACAAACGCATTTTGGATTGTCCAGTTTTACAGCCAGCTAATTTCGAATTTTTACACCTAATGTTTCAGATAATCTACTTGTGTAAGATTAACTCATATTATTTTTTACGCCACTATATGTATTATGTATCATTGATGTACCTACCTATAGTTATTGCGTGCGTGACAAATGAAATGATACAGAATTTAAAAACTAAAGCAAGAGCAAGCACCATTGTCCTTTGCCCTGGGAAACTGTTTGTCAATTGTGTTTTACAATAAATGATTGTACTGTGGTTTGGTGTGAGTGTTGCGAATACTTCCGTTGTATTTAAGATTTTGCTTTTAATTTTTACAATAACTTTAACGCTTTAGTATGTAACAATAAACATAATTTAAACTAAAGAATGTATAGAAGTATATAACCGTTTACTGAAACTTCGAAGGGATATAAACTCAGTTTATAGTTTATATTACGTTTGATCTCCATCGAATGCCGTCTGTTTACAAGAAGGCCAGCCGAGAACGATTGAGTTGGTTCTCGAGGAGAAATGGAGTGGAATGCAATTCCAAGAAGTTTCAATTACTCGCTTTGATTGACGACAGAATACGTAGCTTCTCTGAGGAATTCTTGGAAGCAAACTTACTCGCTAACAATCTTCGGCGAGATATTTTCAATATTTTCTTGGTAACTTGACTCACATCATTCGTGCTGCATTCGTCAACAGCAGTGTCGGTGACGTTATGGCCCTGATCATTATGAAGATTATTATCTATAATTGGATGAACATTGACATCGGCGCTTGTGATAGCGTCTTGCGCAGTCCTAATATCATCGTCATTATCAATATTATTCCCCTCGATACTATCTTGACCGTGATTCTTATTCTTCCAGTCTTCACGTACCCAAGTATAAACGGTTCTCGGATGAGGCATCGAAGAAATGGACTCTTGCATGTAGGAATAGGCCTTCGCTGAGCAAGAATACAGATTGCACGCAAATTTTTTCATGTCATCACAGTAGCGAATTCCTTGACTTTTGACACCGTAGAAATGGGCATGATGTTCCGTATCCATTAAAGTATTCAACGCAAAACCGAAATCAGCTTCACGACAAGTTTGTGTTGCGCGTTCGAATTCCAGCTTCTTACGTTTCAGCGCCTCCTTCAGTCGTCGTTCTCTAGCTTGGGCAGCTCTGTAATTATTTTTGAGGGCTTTGATTTTCTTTTCCAGGTACTCTTTGGAACCTGGCCCTTTAGGTGAAAAACCGGAAGCATCACACAACTTTCTTGTCTTTGCAAGCTTTTTCGCTGGCGCTGTCATTGGGGTGTTCACGACTTTGGAAGTAAATGTTTCATTATCTAAATCGGCTGCGTTAAAATCCACTGGGTAGTTGATATTTCCATCCAAATGGTCATAAATTTCTGATGTATCAGTTGATAACCCAGGCGTCTCGGGAGTAACGACTTTTTGATGTAAATTAATTTTTCTTGGCATGATTTGGGTGCCCCCTGACATTCGGGACGAAATCATGTACTTCCCTTTTAACTGCCGTTCAAGTTCCTTTGGTGATAGCACTATCACTTTTCGCCCAAATACCTCAATGGTTCGAGGAGTTTTGTTGATTGGGTTGGTAACATCATAAACGCTTAAGGTCTGCCTATCCATGGTAGAACTTTGAATTTGTTTGGTCATTTGTTGACTAGAAAGAACCCGTGTTTCTTCTTCATGCACCGCATCCGAGGTATAAACTTGAATTTCTTGTTGTTCAGAAACACCTGAAAACTTCATTGAACCTGCCAACCAAAGAGAAATGAAGTTCAAGTGCGAGAAAGTTCCTCAAAAAATAAAAGTAGAAAAAAAATCTATTTTATATAATAAAATAAAACACAGAATTGTCGTAAGTTTTCTCACGGTTGTATTCATTGCTGTCCATACTAGGAAGTGACTGGAATCCTTCGACTTCGTCAAGAATATCTGGAACTGCCGTTACACATGCACCTGTATGTACAAATAAAATCACATAATTAATTATGTATTCTTCGTCCATAAGCTACACTGTTTGCAATAATTTAGTGGCAACAAAAGCATACTTGCTACTTTCAATTTCCAGCTAGAATGAGTCTTACCCTCGGGCACATTAGTTGCATTTTCAAACTGGGAAGATGGCTTTAACGTAGCAACAGCATCAGTATTACCCGCAATTATTTCACCGCCCAAATAGTCATGGTCCAGTTGAATAATTTGGCGTACTAATTCATGATGATCTACATAATTATAAATACTAAATTAAATACTAAATAACTAAATACAAATACATATATGTGTAATTTCTAGAGATGTTTGCAAGTAAAGAAACATTAAAGTTAAATTCACTGCAATATTAAAAAATGAAAAACAAAATAGATGCTTAAAGTCTAATGAAAGTACACCCACTGGGGTCAACGTCCGGTGATTGTGAATCTATAGATTCTTTGAGCGAATCTTGATCTGACATGTACAGCGTTGGCATTACTCCTTCTTTTACACGCTTTTTATCCAGATGTCTGATTTCATTTCTGTGAAAGTGTAGCTCGCATATTCTCCAGTTTTTCAATGCAGGTTTTATATCCCCACACAGTGAAATTAAATTGACCCATTCTTTTCGAACTCTGCAAGGAACACAATACAAAGAACAAAATACAAGGAAGATTCGCCCATTAAACAGTACATACGTAGTGGTATTACAACCTATCATATGTTATCTAGATACAACTGAGAATGCACAAGGTTGTGTACTTTCATTAGAGCATCATAGTAATCGCTATGCATTGTATAAGTTACAGCTACGAAAAAGGAAGGAACTTACGTAAAAAAACTGATTCTACCAGCAAGCTTCTTACGCTTATTGCGACAAAACTTGGCTAGACAACACTGACCATGATTCTGAAAGATTAATTGAATGAATGAGCATTGAAATCAGTCAGATTGGAAATGAGCTTCAGGCTAACGCTACGCATTAAACTTACTAACTTACATAGTCAATTTTCCTTGATTTTGGCTCCTGTAGCTTAAAATACTTTACAGGAGGTAATCTTGAAGTATCGTCGTAACCAGAATTGAAGACAGACTGCTCCCAACCCCTTCCTTCTCTAGGAGAAGCTATAATTTGGTCACTAATAACGTCTGAGGATTTGTTCAGATGAGCGAAAGGAGTGGAAGTCGCTGGAGGAGTGAATTGAGGCATTTCGTCTGCTTTCCCATTCTCAAGGGCAGGTTGGTATTGCTGTTCCGTATGTTCCTGATCCTGATGTACGACGACACCATTTTCACTAGTTTCAAGGGCTGTTATTTGTCTACTTGTTTCTGGTGTGCGGCAATCCAGCTTTCGTAACCACGTGTTTCCCCTTAATTCTATCAGATTCTACAATACAAACGCAATTTTATTATGTATTAGTCTAACTCAGGGATGGAGATCAGAATCGAAATCCGAATCGGTAATCGGAATTGATCCGAATTTTTGAGCAATCGGAATCCAAAT
>JAQGBT010006400.1:0-12547 GCA_034698585.1 Disparrhopalites patrizii
GAGAGGGAGTGAGAGGGAGAGAGAGGGAGAGAGAGGGAGAGAGAGGGAGAGAGGGGGAGAGAGAGAAAGGCGCGGAGGGGGACACATGCACATTTTCACCCATAAAACTCTGGAGGATTGCGTGCAAAGACTTTCTCCATGTCTTTCCACATTCTTTTTTCTTTCCTGCACGTAGAACCAACAGCTGACACTTCCCATCTTGCATTCCTGCTTTTTTCTCTGGCTTCTGCATGTCAAATGCTATGCTCTCTCCCGGTATATTTGCAATTTGTTATTAGCAGTCCTTGGGGCCAGGGAAGCTTGTTGGCAGGAGCATTCTGCCATCCACTGGGGATTAACATGCGAATCCCTTGGACTAATAATAACGACGGCATGACGCTCATTTGGCAAGTCTGGTCCGTGGTCTCTCTGTGTGTGGGAGAGAGAAGAGAGAGAGAGACAGCAATGGACAAAAAGTCTTTCCTGCTTATAACATCTCCAAAATAAAATTATTACTATAATTTTTATTATTATTATTATTATTAGCCTCCCCATTATTATTATTACTGCGTATGGTGCATTTCCAGGAATCGCTTCCAAAAGGGGGATTCCCTTTCGCAGAGAGAGAGAGGCAGAGAGAAAAATGGAGAGAGAGATGGTAAGGTCCAGGGAATGACTCACATTTTCTATGAATTGTGTCAAACAATAATTTTATCCCTGGGAAAATTTAACGGCAACTGCTTCCTCTAACACATCAAGGGCAAGTCTCATCCATGAACTGAGCTTTCACAAGCTTTTCCAGCTAACCGCCTTCTTGCACAAGAGGGATTACTGGAGAAGGAAGAGGTTATATACACATAGACAGATACTAAAAAGGGAAACAAAATTTTGGGGAGGAAACGGGCTGTACGAGTTTGGGCTGTTGGAGAGAGAGAAATTGAAGCAGAGCGAGAGAGAGTAGAAAAAGGTTGAGAAGGAAATGAGTCTTCAAGGGGAAGTATCGATTGTGCCGGAGTTTAGGTTGCACTCTCTGGGAGAAGATCAAGTATTAAGTAACGTGGAGATACAGGCTCTTTCACATTTTATTGTGATTGCCGGTCGCAAGAGGAAGAAGAAGGGGAAAAAACACGAGTTTCACTTGGTGAGGAAGAAATCCCTGGTTATCTCTCTCAGCCTCTTAAGGACTTGTCGTTGCAACAAAATGCGTGTGTCTGTGCATTTCCCTGTGTAAAATCATTATAGTGGGAGAGTACATAATAACTACACACATTTCTCCCTCTCTATCTCTCTCTCTCTATTTCTCTCTTTACTTCCCACAACGGGAGCCCCTCTTTGTAGCGGCTCACCTAAAAACACCAATGGACTCCACTTTTTTTACGCTCCAACTCAGCTCTAAATCTATTCCTTCCCACTTGTGCCAGGCCAAAGGGAATATGAGAGGAGAGGGCCGGTGAGGAAGAGGAGGATGGATGGATGGAGGAAGCGGGAGGGAGCGAGAGGTGGCCTTAGGGAAATTCTTGGAGAGAAAGAGGAAGAGATGGGCAGAATGGATCCTCAACAGCCGCTGCTTATTGCACCTGTTTCAATTCCCTCCCCGCCATCATCTCCTCCCAAGAATCCCGCTCTCTTCTCCATACTCACAGTCACTATTCCTTCTCTCTTTCCCTCTCCCCCTCTCTCTCTCTTCCTCTCTCTCTCTCTCTCCCTTTCCTTCCCTCTTTCCCTTTCACCCCACATACCTGCCAACTCATTCAGAGTCGATTCAGCCAGGAGCATCTGTATGCAAATAATAAAGAGAGAGAGAGAGAGAGAGAGACTGGGGAGGAGTAGGCACATTCAAAAGACTTTTCCCTCATCCGATATTCGTCGTTGACAGCTTCTTATCCTACTTCCCACAACTGGAACAAACAACGCTCCTCGCATAGACAAGGAAGTAAAGTAGATAAAAAAGAGTATTACACACATCATAAAGCATTCCCTTCCTCTTTGCACTAATCGATATTTCCTTTAACGCTCCTCTATCCTCCTCCCTTCCCATTCTTCCCTTCCAACATCCTTCCTTTTCTTTTTCATCTTGCCCTCCCCCTCCTCCTCCTCCTCCTTCTTCATCTTTCCTCCTTCATCTTCCTCCTCCTCCTCCTCCCCCTCCTGCCCCTCACCCTCCTCCTCCGTCCCTCTTCCCTCAGCTACCCACCTTCTCCAACCACATGCTTTGGCAAAAGGGGAGCTGAGGGATAAAGGAGAGAGATGGGGCAAAAAAAAGAAAGTGGACGCAGTGGGAAATACTTCATCCCAGCCCTTTTTTTTCTTACCTTCAACCATATACACACACTCTGAGGAATACATACTTTACACACGAAACATGGACTTTCACACTCGAGCTGGAAAATGCGGGCAGGAGGTGGCTAGTCCATGGTCAGCGCCAAGCCAAATCTACTTCCCACAGGAGAAAGCATGAGAGCGAATGGGAGAGAGCAGTACAGAGAGCAATACAGAGAGAGAAAGGATAATAGTAAAGCGAGAAGGAAACTGTGTGTGTGAGAGAGAGAGAGAGAGAAGGAGAGAGAGAGCGGAAGCGAGATACTAGAACTGGCCCAGAAGCACCCACTCACTTAATGGAAAGCATATATAGGAAGGATTTGTGAAGAAAGCACTATGGATTTGAACGCACCTTCCTGCTTCATTCATTGATGGAGAGAGATGAGAAAAATGCCGTCACTCATCCTCTTTCATTCTCTTTCTCTCTCTTTCTCTCTCTCTCTCTCTCTCCTTCACTCTTTCTCTCTTGCACAATTGTAAATGTACACCCGCAGTCACTCCCGGACTAGTATGGATTCCACAATAGAAATAATAGAGGAGAGCGTAAGAGATACATTGATGGAGTCAGAAGCTGGGCTGTACATTTCCCGTGCAGCACAAATTATAGACAATGGAGAGCCGCAAACTCACACTCTCACATACGCAGACACTCACACAATGCTTCTCACTTCTCACCGTTCCGCTGAATGTGAGAGGCGGCTCATGTCATTACTTCCCTATGAAATTGGCAGAGGGATTCCACACGCTCCTATTATCTCCGTCTCCATTTCAGTCATTCGAGACTCCATCTCCTTTTCATCTCCCTCCGCAAAAGACAACTTACTATAGTGAGAGCTCAAAAATAATTCCCTCATATCAAACTACCAATGAGCCATCCCCATTTTTCTCCTAAGGATCAAAACAAACCAAGTCTCTTCATTAATTTTTAACCGCCTTTCCAGTATGTTTGCGGAGGGAAAACAAACTAATTTCCCTAAATAAAAATGTGCGCCAAAAACTAATGGATTTCGTGGCACTGTCGCCGTTTCTTCATTGGTCATGTTTTTCTGGGGCGGAGGGAGAGAGAGAAAATGCGTGGTAATTAATTAGCGTTCCTCCGCCAGTATTCCATATTATTTTTCCTCCAGAAAATCAACTACAATCTTCTGAACGAGCTCGCTCATTCCCCTCATCTCCTCCGCCTCCTCTTTCCCTCCCCCGCCTCCTCGTCCAACTCCGGGTTATGGATCGGAGGGGAAAAACCCTGGGTAATAATTAGAAAGCAATTTTTTATTTTAGCTGACTTTTATTTAATCAGCGAGAAGGGAAAGAGGAAGCTGAAGGGGATAATAGATTTAGTTGAGGCATGAGCTCTCTCTCTCTCTCTCTAGCTCTCTCTTTCCCACACCACCAAATTGCTGAGCATATACAATCCGTGGATTAAGGCCCATAGCGCCGTCTTCGTACGCAAGGGGGGAGCTCACCGGAGAAATAAAAAAAAGGCGGTCTTCCAAATGTGGAAATCTCCTCTTTTGTACATGGAGAAATACATAAACATGGCTTGATCCAGAAGAGGATAAAAAATGACTCGATCAAAGAAGTACATGGAAGGGAGAGAAAGTGAGGGAGAGAGAAAGTGAGTGAGCGGGAATATAAGATCAAGTGGCAGGGGCTGGCGTCCCCTAAGCACAGGTTAACGGGCCATCAGAGATTGCTAAAAAGGAAGAAAGAGAATGATTTCCCTTTTCCCTCCAACCTATATGACCCCAAAGTCTTGGAGACGGATCCAATTTTCCCCTTTCTTCAAAGAAATCTGTCATTTAGTCATTCTTTTATCGCGTAAATAGTGGGGAGGGGGACGGGGGAAGTGTTCTGGAACTTTCCCCATTTTGCCAAGGAAACCACCTCGACAGGGACGCGATTTTTTCTCCGAATGCGTCCCATTTCTATAACATGTTTCACTTAATAATGACTTTGGCCACGGAAAATCAAAACGGAGAAGTGTCTTGGAAGCAGAGGAAAATATTTGGAAATCTTTCCCCTGCCCCGTCCTGGAGAAATCACGTGATCAAGCGCCTTTAAAAGTGGAGGCTGGATAAGAAAAGTGGAGAAGCTGAGGGAGAAAGAGTGGTCGGACTTGCCCTTGGATTACAGGAAGTACAGATGCGGTCAGTGTGCAAGTGAATAAGGAGAGGATTGGAGGCGAGTGTGGACGGAGACTTGCTTTTTTCGGTCAGCTTCGTCCATTCAATTGATGCTCACACACCGGCTTATTCAGGCGTTTCTCCTCCCGGGAGACGTGAAAAGTTTACTGGCTAATGTATTCCACGACCCACTCAGTGAAAATGTTTTTTTTTCTCTCCCGCCACACGTCCTTTTCCTCCGCTTTCTCCGAGGGAGTCCGTAAGCTGCACGGGACACTTGTCAGTACTTTTTTCCAGCCAGGAGAATTGTTTCTTTTGCGGCAAAGGAGAAGAAATTGTTTACACGATCGCTCAAACGAGTTTATGTACACGTTTAAAATTTTTCCAAGGAACGTGCATTTTCTCTCTCTCCAAGCCCATGCTTTTAGTTGCTGAAGAGGAGATGGTCGGTGGGAGTTTTTTTTGTGGGGAAAACGTGTGCAGAGGTGAAGTTGAGAGTTAAAAAAAATATAATACTTGTCCGAGACTCTCTTCTTCGTCTTCTTTCATTCCTTGAATAACTTCCCTTAGCTCTTACAACATGAATCCAAGAAAGAGATATAAGATATGTATGGGTGCGCATCCCCTTTTTAATGTTGATGTAAAAGTTTCTGGAGAAAAGAGAAGAAGAAGAGGGAGAAAAAAAAGAATTCCCTCGCAGACTTTTTTTGGAGGGGAAAGAGTAAAGAATACTCATATATTGTCATATTGATATGTAGATCCTTCCAAGCCATACAGTGCCGGAGCCGCCTCCTCCATTCACTTCGTTCGCCTTCATCGATTTTTTTTGCCATCACTTTCTCTTTTCTCTCTCTCTTTCCTTGAGCAGCTCCAGCTATTTCTACTATCCCACCCTCACTCCTTACTTTTTCCTTTCCGTTTCTTTCCACAAAAACTTCTCTTCCTCCGTCTCCCTCCCTCCAGCTCTTTCTATGTCTCTCTCTCTTTCTCCAGCCGTAAAGGATCTGTGGCAACAATCTCCAATCTGTAGCTCAAAGACACGTCTTCTTCTTCCTCTTCCACCGACCTCATCGTTGCCCCTCCAGACACACACTCTCTCTCTCTTTCTCTCTCTATCTTTCTCTCTCTTTCTCCAATTCTCTCTCTCTCTCTCTGCTTGCTCGTACATGCACAAACATGCATTTGCTATCTGAACATTTTATGAGTGAAATACTTTCACTCTTCCTCTCTCTCTCTCTCTCTCTCTCTCTCTCTCTCTCTCACTATCTCACTCTCTCTTCCGTCTCAGTTTCTTCAAGGGCGCTCCCAACACTCAGCCAATGATCACATGCAAGATGAATGAAACGCTGATTTCTTATATGACCAAAAAACATGAAAAAACTAGTAGGAGGGAGAGAAGAAAGTGCTGGGAGTTTACTCTTGCTCTCTCCTCACCCCACTTGGCCCTTTATTCATTTCCTGCCCCGTCTTCTCTTTTTCCTCTTCTGCCGCAGCCACTGACACAATCAAAAGCATGAGGGTCTGAAAGAAACATCTTGCATCCCACAGGTATTCCAGCTGATAGCCACACCAATTTCTCATCTCTCCACTTATATACTTTACTTCACCTCAATCTTCCCATTTTCCCAGAATTTCCCCACCTCAAACACACACAATCTTTGCAGGGAGTCGAATGTAGGCCACCAACCTTTCCCAAATAAAAAAAAATCCTCTCCTGATTCATTTAGCTTTTCCAAATCTTTCATAGTCAATTGTTCTCACTCTGCCAATGTAAGTGCTGGAGCTTTCCAATGCTCATATCGGCCAACTTACATCACCTTCCGCTCCGCAAAAAAAATATTAAACAAAAAGAAGATTGGGAAACACAATCTGGTTGGGTGTATATCTACTTTGAAGGAAACATCACCTTCCTCCTCTCGCTCGTGTTCTCTTTTTTCCAAGGAGGACACGTAGAAAAAGAACCAGAACAAAACCATGGAAACCCGGAAAGGAATATCTTAAACCGAGGCCACAAGAATAAACTCCAGACCAAAGCTTGGGCTGGAAAAGGACCGGAGATTTTGGAAGGCGAGGAAAATCTCCCGACGGCTGTTGTGTGGCCCAAGATTTCCCACGACTCCGGCCAGTGCCCGAAACATGGTTAAGTCCCGTCCATTCCATCCTCATACAAGGCTCTGATCAATCACGTCTCATCTCACTGACTCTTGTGTCTTCCAGAGAGGCAGAGAGTGTAAAAAACGCCCTCATAATTGCCAGGACATTGTCATTAAGCCATTACATGCATCTGGAGCGTCATGTGGGAGGAAATGTCAAATTGGGGAAAGTTCCCCCGTCCCAAAAAAAATCCATTAGTTGGCGTGTCAGCAGGCTAAAGGAAAACGCTGGCTGGGGGGAAAGACGTTCTTAAGTAAATTACTCCATTGCCTCATCGCCAGAATTGTGGGAAGACGTCTTTCCTACATTGCGAAGGCGAGACATGGAAAGAAGGGCAGAGTGTGACAAGGTAGAAATCGGAAAAGAGCCGCGGCAGAGGGAAACAAGAGCGAGGAATAAAACCCAGCCAGAAAGTTAGTATTTGCCAATAGTTTGCGGAGCGAGTTGAGTGAAAGTGAGAAGAAGCTAATGTGATTCCACTCACATGAATGACTTAGTAGTGATAGTGCGATGTAAAACTTTAAAACAATGAAAAAGTTTATATTGCTATTTTTCCCCAGTCACAGGGAGAGACAAAGAGAGCGGGAGAGAGAGAGAGAGGAGAGATGGAGACAAGTCTCTGTCCACGAGAGACGAATGAGGTTTGGATGGTGAAAGGCAGGTAGGGATGTTTCCAGAAGGCTTTTCCTGTTTTGTCTCTCACTTCTCGTTAGTGATCGATGCATATCCTATGCCTTTCTCTCTCTATCTCCTTCCCCCTCTCCCTCTCTCTCTCTCTCTCTCTCTCTCTCTCTCCATCTCTCTCTCGCCACACTCTGAGCGGGGGGATAGTGTGAAACGAATGTCTTCCTGTCTTTTACCGCTAGCACTTGACGAGCTCCTGCAAGCCACTCTATCCTCCTCGCTTAAAAAGGTTCGAGGACTTGAGTGAAAAGTTCTCCCTAATAATACCTCAGCTCATGTAGAATTTGGGCCACTAAGCACCACCATTTTCTCTCTCGTCTTCCTCCTTTCTTTAAATATTTCCCTCTCCTTGTACTGACCTTTTCCCTCTCTCTCTCTCCATCCCACTGTCTCCCATTTTTTTTGTGTCTCTCCCTAGATCGCTCACTCAGCAATGGTGTCCTCCAAGACGGAGAAAGTGACGGAAGGAAATGCTAGGAAAGCAGGGCGATTGGCGAGAAAGGGAGTCAGTAGAGGATGGAGAAGTGATACGACAGAGAGAGAGAAAGCGAGAGAGAGAGAAAGTGAGAGGAAAAAAGGATTGCAAAAAAGAGAGGATTTTGGGCAAAAATGTGGCAACATGCGTTGGAAAGAGCGAGCACACGTGCATATTTGCAATTAGTCAGAAGATCGAATACTGTCAAGCAATGGCGACAGTTGTGCTTTTGCGAGTTTGAGGCTCTGAGGATGGCGATGACGACGGTGTCTGTGAGAATTTTTACCTTAGCCCTGCTGAAAATGCTCTCTCCCGCCCCTCTCAAAGCCATGTATCAATGATTGGGTAGAGAAAAAAGGGAGTGAGAGGGGAGAGCGAGAGTGAGGGATGTGTGTAGGATTTGCAATAAATTCAAGTTTACGACTCTATCCCTCAATTCACCGTCACTTCTCCTCCCTTCGCGTGTCTGCTGGAATACAGGGATGTGAGGGACGAGGCGGGAAGGTATGAATTTGGGCGAAAATGAAAAACACAAGAAGACACGAGAGAGATAAACCGTGAAAGAAAAGAGAGCTTTGCTTATCAGTCAGGCTGCATCTTGTTCATTTCCTGGGAAATCCATAACTTCACCGCTGGTCTAAGTCCCCTTTATTTTTCCTTCTCCACAATTTATGGACATCCTTCCATCCTTGCTTATTCATCCTTCAAAAAAAATCCCTCCTTGTGGTTTCAAGCGCAAAAAGACAACGGAGGGAGGATAGAGTTACATGAGGAAGAGAGACAGCGAGAGAGAGAAAGGGAGAGAGAGGGCTTGTAACAATGTATGATGAGATTAAGTTTTCTTTTGTTTCTTCCCGCCCTTCCTCCGTGCCATGATATGCCCAATCATCTTTCCCTAAGTCTCTTCAAAGTCCTTCGCGAGAGCACACGCTTTTATTCACATGCGAAAAGCTTTAATATATGTGAGAAGTGGAGGGGAAAAGCTCTTTTCCAAGGGAATATTATCAACATTATTATGATTTTATTTTTTGGTTTTTGTTTTCTCCCTCCCCGCAAAAAAAAGACGTGGCCGATGGTGGAGGGGAGATAAGCGGGAGGAATAGCAAAAGAGCTCTCTGCCTGTCTGTCTCTCTCTCTCTCTCTCTCTCTCTCTCTTTCCCTCTTTCAAGCCCTTCCATTCACCCTTCTCCCCCTCCGCCTTTCCAAAGGGAAATACAAGGGGGCAGACAATAAGAGAAAAGCCCTCCTCCTCCCAAAGAGTCGGACAGAAGAGGGAAAGAAAATTACTTTGGCTCTCTCTCCTCCGATAAAGTCCTTGTGAATGAGGCCGAGGAGGAGACAAGAGAAAAGGCGAAGAAGAGGAAGAAGAAGAAGAAGACGGAAGAAGAAAGGGAACAACAAAGGGATGAGAAGGAGATGCAAAAGCTGTAAAAGAGAGCGCCGTAGGTACTTAAAAACGGTTTCTCCCGCAACCCCTTTAAAAATTGCACCTCCACGCTTTCTCCCTTCATTCCGTTTTTTATTCTAACCTGGACCAAACTACTACTTACATCTTCCCAGAACTTTTTCACGCCCTGTGAACACACATGGACTGGGCCAGGCGCTTTAGAAGTGCTGGGATAGGCAAATTTATGAACTATCTCCCTTTCTCGGCCTCCGAGAGAAAGAGACAGAGATGTTCCCGTGAAAATTATCTGCATTTACTCAAAATCACTTGCATTCTTTATAGCTTGTCACTTGTCAGACCTTTATGCTGTTCCACTGGTTAATTAGGAGGCAGCCGACGAGAGGTGGATGTTTTTTATGGGAGCCACTTCCAACTCAATTATTATAAAATATGGTCTCTCCTTGGCTGAGGAAGCGAGAAGTGGAAGAGAAAGGAAGGGTTTGTCAGAGATAAAAAAAAAAGAAAGGGAGAGAGAGAAAGAGAGAAAGGGAGAGCGAAGTAGACATTTAAAATTGCGGGGAAAGAAGAAAGAAAAGTGTGTTTGGGAGATATGAAGGAGCGACAAAGAATGCTCCGTCAGTCAGGACTGTGGAGTGTACTGCGCGTTTGTCATTGTGTCAGATCTTTCGACACAGCACATTCGTTTCCAGTGCCCGCCTTTCACCCATCATCCAAACTTTGTTATCCAATCAATTTTATACCCTTCATTTTATTTCCACAAGTGTGTAACGTATAAATAATAAACTTGAATTTCCCGTCATTCACCCCATTCTCTCTCTCTCACTTTCTCTCACTTTCTCTCACTTTCTCTCACTTTCTCTGTCTCTCTCTCTCACTTTCTCTCACTTTCTCTCACTTTCTCTGTCTCTCTCTCACTTTCTCTCACTTTCTCTCACTTTCTCTGTCTCTCTCTCTCTCCCATCCTTAAAGGCAATCCTTTTCCCCACAGACACCGCACACAGACATTTCACTACACTTTCATCACTTTTCCTCTCCTTCCCTTTCTCTCACTTCTTCCTCTTTCTCTCTCCCCGTCCATCTCTCCCATTCTCTCTCACTCTCATCCTCCGTCCTCTCCTCTTCCTTCCGTCACAAATTATTCAAAAGTGAGTCATTCTCCTTCCAGGTCCATGTCACACCTGAAATAACCACTTGCTCTTTTATGCTTGTCTTCCTCACCCAATCTACTTAAGCAAACATCACCACAATCCTTTTTCGCCCTCTCTCTTATTTCTTACAATGCTCTTTCACGCGCGCTCTCTCTCAGTCTCTCTCTTCCTTCTCTTTCTCTCCTCTGTTGTTGAAATGTCCTCCGCACACACGGCCATGAGGCTGGCCGGGAATGAGGCCACAAGTGTAGAAAGAGTTATTACGTCATAATCATCAAATTATCATCACACTTTCTTGAGATGATCCACCGTCGAATGGGGACAGCCAGAGAATTGCTCAGCCTTTTCCCCCCCTTCTCCTCGTTCCTCTTCTGTCATCTGGACAATTCTCGTTAAGACAAAAGGCAAGGACACTCTTCTTTATTGGGAGGATTCCGGACTTGACAGTGCATGTATGCGGAGCTCGTCATCCACTTTGTCGCTCTTCTACGCACTAGCTGGGTGCAGAATTCCTCACAATTGAGTGGAACAGAGAAGGGGAATTTGGGAAATGTCACCTCCGACAATTAAAGAATGGGTGCTTTGAGTCAACAAGGGGACAAATTCAACAAATGGGAACATTGAGCACTTTTCTCGCGCCTGGACCGTTGGAGGAAAAGATGTGCCAATTTAAGAATTGGACACTCTTGGAATAGGCAGGCTCTCTTCCTTTTATAATGAGGTCCTCGGGATTAGTCTCCGACTTGATTTTTCACCCGCCATAACTTATGTACATGCATTATTCTGGGCTTATCTTTGTCTTCGTACTGCACATTTCGTCCCTGTATAGATACAGGAAAGTTTGGATATGCCTGCGTATGCATGGACGCCGAAGAGACCCAGGATAGTGGGACGCCCAGTTGGTGGGTAAAAGGTCTGGTGAAAAGTGGAAATACAATTACGGGCCGGCTAATTCTCCGCGTATTGTGTGTGATCCGGGTGACTGGGAAGTCAGAAGGGCGAGAAATGGTGAAGAAGGCGCTGGAATTGCAAATGACTGGGAGCCAACTAACAATGACTGGGCTTCCTCTCTAAACAGACTTTGGCTCATGAGATACATCCATACATACTTTTCCCATTTCTAATTACTTTATTTACTCCCCTAATGCCCCTAATTACGGTGTGCCCATTACTATGCAGAGCAATAATTATCTTTCTGCAAGAATTGAGATGGATCAATTACCAGAGCATTTAGAATGAGAACATTATTTCCTATTCACTCTTCCTCTCTTTGCTCCTCCAAAGAATTTCCATCAGCTCCCTCTCTCTCATCCACCACACGTTTTTACCCTTTTTAAGTATGAGTCGGGGCTAAATAATAAACAACCCATAATAATAGCAACATGTTCTTGTGTTTTTTTTGCCCAACCACAAAATACTTGCAGTTAAACTTGTTCCTCTGGCTCAAAAAAAGTTCCTTCTTCGAAGTGGGAGAGCTTGTTCTTGTAGTAGGAAGGAGGGGGCTCAGTCCTAAATATTTTTCTATCCTCCGTCGTCTTGAGAGCAAAGAAAAAACCGGGGCTTTGGCTCCTGTGCGAAGAGGGTATGCCACTGGAGTTTGTAATTGATGATCAATTCTAATAAGCGAAAGTGTAGGCAATTATTTGTGCACAATGAGTCCAGTGACAGATACAGAGAAAGTATGGAGAGGAAGGGGGAGAAAAAAGGGGAGAGAGAGGAAGAGAAAAGGGAAAGATTGGTAAGGTTAATTGTATTTACTACTTGGACATGTAAATAGGTAAATATGGGAGGGAGGGAGGGAGGGGTAATGGGCGGAGGGGGGCTGATAGATGGGGTAGTATTGGAGGACGTGAGGAGGAGATTAAGAGGAGGACAATGTGTGGAGGCGATATTCCCCTTGGGATTATCTCCCACACAGCCGGCCCCAACAACGCCTGGAAATGAAAGCCATTCATCAGAGAAGGTAAGAGCCAGGTTTCCATTCTTGGCACGTTAAAAGAAAAAGAGTTTAATGCAGGATAATTTTGATGTTTTTCTCTTCCCTTCTCCCTCCATCCCCTCTCCCTTTCCGTCCCTTCCCTTTCCCTCTCTCTCTCTCCCTCTCTCTCCCTCTCTCTCTCCCTCTCTCTCACTATGTAAACCAAAAAGTTTTTTTGGTTCCGAGAGCAAAGGCCCCGTGTGAATCCACCTATCTCCCCTCCTTTTGTCCGTCCGCAGTGCAGCGAAATTGGGAGGAGGAGGGAGGGCGGAGGGGAGG
>JAQGBT010006401.1:0-12547 GCA_034698585.1 Disparrhopalites patrizii
TGGTCTCTCTCTATTCTCTCTTTTGGTCTCTCTCTATTCTCTCTTTTGGTCTCTCTCTATTCTCTCTTTTGGTCTCTCTCTATTCTCTCTTTTGGTCTCTTGTCTCTCTCCTCTCTTTTTGTCTCTCTCGTCTCTCTATTATATTTTGCTGTCTCTCTCTCTCTGGTATCCTTTTCTATTTCTTGGAACTCTATTTTTCTATCTGTTTCTCTGGTCTCTGTCTGGTATCTCTTCCTGCTCTTCTATTTCTCTGTCTCCGGATTCTTTCACTCTTTCGTCTCCCTTTCTGTCTTTCTCCTTACCTCTGTATTCTTTTTCCCGTACCTCTTTCTGTCCCTGTCTCTTCGTTTCCAATCCACTCTAACAATAAGTGGATTTAAGTAAAACGGAAATGGCGATACATCTGTCTGTACGCATGTTTACCGCAGGGGTAACGACAGAAAGGACGGGAGAGAGAGAGAGAGAGACAGAGAGAGAGAGAGAGAGAGAGAGAGAGAGGGAGAATAAAAAAATGTAACATTAGGCAGGAACTTGGAAAAAAGTTTTGAAACAGTTACTACGCTACATCATCACAAGGCGATGTGCCTGTATTCTCAGTGGGACGGTGTCTACTTGACTACACGACGACTTATTACTACTACTAAAGCTTGATCCGGCTCCTAAGCCGTTTGTATATTACATACATGGACCAATCTATACAGTGTGCTTTTTTTTTATTTATTATTATGTAAGACTTTTATACGTCAATTCCCACTCATTCTTGTGGGAAAAATGATTTTCCAAACAACAAGAGAGAGAGAGAGAGAGATATCATAATATTATCTGTACGGTTTTCCCTCCCTTTCCTCTTTTTGTGTCTTTGTTGTATCGAAGAACTCGTCTTGAAATGCGAAAGTTATTACACATTTTCTGTTATTACCCCTCACTGAGCTTCTTTCTCTCTCCTCCGGGACATTTACACTCTCCTACTATATTACTGCCATGAACTTGTACAGCTGTTAACACCCGACGTCAACGACTGTATTATTCCTGTTTACAATCCAATTTGATTTGTTTCAAAATGATTCCCTGGTTGTCCTTCCCATTTTTTACAAGTATATTATGTGATGACGGCAAAAGGGGGAAATGAGACGAGGAATCTCTGGGTGATTTATGGAAAAAATTCTGGATTCGATTTTGAAACGTCTAGGGACTTGATCAAATGAAACTTTTGACTTTTACTGAACTTTTGTGAAACAACTTGGTATAAAATAAAATCCCTTTTCCATGGAACATAATGATTTGATTCCCATTATTCATATGCGTGACTGCCTGCGTGTGTCTATATATTTTCTTGTGGAATACCATGATAAAGTGACGCTGTGAGTTTTTTTTTTTTTTTACCGGTGACCAAACTCTTCTCTTTCTCTCTTCCTCTGTCTCTCTCTCACGTCCCTATCTCTCTCTGTACTGTCAGAAAAAGAGGAAACACTGACCTAACGGCTTCCGTACTTAAAGGTGTAGCTATTATATATATTTTTTTTTACCTCTGTAAAAGTCATTCCCATGAGAGAAACCTTTTCCCTTTTTCTTGTTGATTACCGTCTTTAGTAATATCATTTAAGCAACTATGGCTTCTCGAACCTTCTCTCCCTCTGAGCAAGGAGAAAGATGAGGTTACGAAATTTTATTTGGTTTTTTTTCCTGTACCGCTAAGTCAATCATACAAGGAGCATAAGCCACAAAGAAGAATAAATTGTTCTTTTTCCCCTACTCCAATGTTCACTTTTCCCCCTTTAATATCATCCCCTTCCCTCCAACAAAAAGTTCTCATCCTTCCCAATTTACTACATATTTTTTTCTCTCTCTAGAATCTCATCCCTCGGTTCTTCCATCTTTATCTGTGTTTATACCTGTACTCTCTTTGCATCCTCACTTTGTCTGTACCATTAGGAGATTTTTTGTTGTCCCTTTAGCTCTGTACTCGAACCATTTACACATGTATGAACAATGCTTTATCTGAATTACTTCCTTTTTTGTTCTCATCTTGAAGATTTTTCAGGGAAAATAGCCTTAGAACTAACTTAAAAAAAATGGTTGAAAATTGAAATGAATTTCACGTACAAAGAGGAAATTTGCCACTATTTCCGTGGAAGTTGATTCCAGTACCGGGGCTCGGCCACTCAATGTATTTCAACACGACAAGGCTTGCGAAAGGGAAATTACACCGGTGTACGGGGGAAATCAATAACTTTTGGGGGCAATCACAGCGTGAATATAGTTTGCCGCAGTGTATTAATAATAAAAATTACTATTTTTTTCATCAAACTTCCCCCCGACGTTGGAGGTGTTTCATGAGAAGAATGGGGAAACTTGGTTCAGGCCTGTTTCTCTATTACTTTCTCTTTTTCTCACCCTCCGCCTGTCTTTCTCCTGTCAATTCTTCTCCTCCCTCAAGTTATTTCTATTCATAGGGAGAAAGACTATTACGAAAATGTTATTAAGCTCCTAGGAGAGAAAAAAAAGGTTTTTTTTTTGTATACTTTCTCTCTCTCTCCCTCTCTTTCTCGTCCTGCCCCTCCCTTGGGAAAGTGGAAGTGTTTGTACAATATACTCGTAATAACTTCAGGAAAGGAGTGGAGAGGGAGGAGGAGAGAGACAGAGGTAGAAGGGCCAAAGAAAGTACAAAGAAAGAGGGAGAGAGAGAGAAATAGTATTTTCTTCCTAGCACCAACACACACACTGTTGTTGTTCCTTTATTAGTATCCAAACAGAGGCACCACCAAAAAAATATGGTACAAGAGGACGTGGAGGAGTGTGTATAAGAGAATTGATTTTTTTTTCCATAGATGATAATGATGATTGTCTCAATGTTGCGGCAACCGGTGACTAACCGTACAGGCACAGTTTGTTAGAGAAAGCACCCACAAATATTTCAACGTACATTTTTTAAATTCACAATCCAAAAATCCTAACTCACCCCCCAAAAAAATCCTCTCCTTCAACCTTTCATGGCACTTGTACTTTGGAAAAGAAAAGTTTTTCGAAAATTTTCAAAACCTCCTAAATCGTTTCGCTAAGTCACTATAGCTTTCTCAACTTTTCTCTCCCCCCCCAAAAAGACACAAAAAACAAAGGGAGAGAAGGGACTCAGAAGATCCACACGTGAAAACATCACCAAAAACGTAAGAGTAACAACTGACTAACTATAAAGAGTCTGTGTGTGGGACCAGAAGACGAGAGAGCACTTGAACGCTGTCAACCTTCTGCTGACCAGAAGCAATGTGGTTTGAAAAAGAAAGGTGAATCTCAATATAAGTAGAATCTCTCTCTCTCTCTCTCTCTCTTGCTCTCAGCCAGTATTTGACGGAACACAGCACACACATGAATGTGTGCGTATACACTTTACTCAAATGTAATCACAAGGTTTCCTCTCTCTCTCTCTTTCTCTCTCTCTCTCTCTACGTCTCTCTCTCTCTCACTCACTCACTCAAGTCAAAATCTGGTGGTGAACGAGCAATTTCTGCCGTGGTACTGGGAGGATTGGGAGCTGAAACTCCTCCCCTGTACTTCCTCTCTGCCTCCTTCCTATCCTTCGTATAACTCTCTCGTATTTTCTCCCCCAGTCAAAAGTGTACGCATAAATGTGTACATAGTGTAGAAAGAGAGTAATGTTTTATAGACGAGAGAGAAAGACTTTTTCAGAGAGAGAGAGAGAGAGAGCGAGACAAGAGTCTACTACCACTACTAAACACTCCACCAATAATTCCTACCTTTTTTCCATCCACTTTTGCGTATGCGGGGCTGACAAAACATCATATAAATACCTTCAGTGAGCAGTATACACACTCACACACCCACGTACACAGAAGTACGTAGTCAAGCACACATTCATAGTGTCCAGAGGAGAAAAGAAGGGGAAAAAAACCTTGTTTCCTTCAATACGTTGTGTGTGTGCCCCTCCGTGTGGTTATGGGCTTCTCTCTTACCATTGTATGGTGTTTTTTTTTTTTTTTTTTCGTGGATTACCCATGTATGTATGCACATTCCCTTTCGGGCCTTGCAAATGAGAAACAAACAAAAATCACATGTAATATGTACATGCTGTGGGGACAAAACAAATATATACGACTAGAGTCATGCTCAACATTCTCTAGGACAAAAGTTGGCGCATTGGAGCAGAATTTATTGGGTACAAACATATTATACTGCCGTAGTTAATCGGACTCTCTCATCTCTCTCTCTCTCTCTCTCTCTCTCTCTTTCTGTCTCCTACCTCTCACTCCTCTTTATTTATCTCCTTCTCTTGCTTCGTTTCTCTCTTTCTCTCTCTTTCCCTCTCTTTCCCTCTCTTTCCCTCTCTTTCCCTCTCTTTCCCTCTCTTTCCCTCTCTTTCCCTCTCTTTCTCTATCTTTCTCTCTCTTTCCCTCTCTTGCTCTCTCTTTCTTTCTTTCTTTCTCTCTCTTTCTTTCCCTCTCTTTCTCTGTCTTTCTCTCCCTTTCTCCTCTCCCTCTCCCTTTGCTACACTTACAAATAAGGATGGTGAAGGGTAGTGGCTGAAGTTTTGCCCACACTTTTACTAATACTAGTAGTACACAGAGGCAGTACCAGTAGCCGGTTGTGGGAGTAGTACTCCTTAACCCTTTAACACTTCATTATTCCAAAGCTCCATGCCGCAGTCAGTCACTTACTCACTCATTCGAACTTACACTATTCTCTCCATCCTCCTCCTCCTTTATCCCACTCGCCTCCTGTGTAGATGCCCAAAGGAAAAAAAAAATCTTTGTATCTTAAACCATCATCCATATTTATTATTATTACCATTATTGCTCAAAATTTCATTTTTTTAATCTCCTCTTTCACTTTTTTACATCATTTTACACCTTGCGTTGCTCTCGTGTACCTATATGTACATATATAAGTAATACACCCAGAGCCACAGAAAGGGAAGAAGGACGGCGACTATTCATTCTCCAAGGGGGTGAGGTACTTTTACATTTGGGTGTATGATAAAATATTAATAGGTTTACCCTACACCTCCAAACACCGTAAAGGTTTACGATTACTACTTTGCTACACTTTTGTAAGTGGGCAACTCGGAGAAGAATCTACTTTAACCATTCTTTACTACTGGTGTTATGACTATTATTGAATTTTGTATTGCTTTTTTTTTTTTTTCACTCTTTCCCCTTCCATTCCTTTTATCGACGGCTTACCAACCAAGAAGATGGGGGGGGGGTGGAACACGTGCTGGTGATAGGTGTAAATGAGAATGATAGAGAATGAGGTAGGTACTGGTAGGGAAAGGGTATAAATATTTTTTTCATACCCTCATAAAAACACGTGGAGGAAATCATGGCTGTGCATTCAAGTGCTACTATTTAGATATTGTTTTCATTTCATTATGGAAAAGAAAACATTTCAATTAAATGAACACATACACATAGATTATGAAAGAAGGGCATAGGTGCGGATTGGGAGAACTCAAGAGGTTTTTTTTGAAGGGGGTTGGGGAAGCCCTCAATTGTCGCAATTAGGATAAAATATTATTATTATAGCTGATTTATTTGACATTAGGAAAAAAAAACTTTGCATATTCTTCCTCAATTATACGCCAAACCATAAATTTCTGTAATTTTTTTGCGGGGATGGAAAGCTGGGCAACTGAGAGACTGACAAGGACTGAGTAATACACTATTTTAAGGCCAATAATTTCTCAATGAATGTGGTAAACCTCATTTGGGTGAAAAAGTGAAAGTCATTTTGACTGTGTACAAAAGCTGTTTTTTTTTTCATATCATTGACTCTGTCCAACGTACAGGGACTCTTCCATCGATCGTAGTTGGTATTCCTTTCGAAACGGTTTGAAAAGAAAGCTTTAAGCCGCAGTCATGGGTTAGAGATTTGGTGGTATTGAGAGCCCTACCAACTTTATGGGGGATGGGATAAATGTACGGGATTACCACATTTCGAAAAATTATTTGTACTACTTGCTTCAATACGAAGGATTGTTTCAAGAATTCTAAAAAAAAAAAAAAATTCAAACACCTAAACTCATCCATTCTTTAATAGATGTCCTCGGATTTGTTTTCGTTCCCGCAAAAAAATAGAACTTTAAAAGAAAACGTAGACATTGGAGTATGTTTTTACATGCGAAAACTTTCTCTTCAAACCCAAACTACACCTTCAAACTTCTAGGACGACTAGGACCATGATATGACGGGAAGAAAAGGTGGTCATAAGTACCCAGAGGAAATGAAGGCAAAAAGAGAAAAATGCGGTCCAAATGTCGGTAAATTCCAAGGAGAACTTAATGGAGCCATAATACTATTAAACTTCTTTGTACTACTAAATGATTTTTTCCACGTGAATTGTTGGACGTAAACGACTCACTTTCCTCTTGGACCTATGTATATAATTCACCTGGTTATAGTAGCACCCGAAAAAATTGCTTTTAACCTTCAAAGATGTCCGTAGAAGAAATAAATTCTGACCTTTTTTTTTGTTTTACTAGCGTAGTTCTCTAACACAATTTTTTTTATTATTATGATACCACTAGAAATAAAGTCCAGGAGAAAAGGTATTACTTTATTGGTGCCAAGACTATAATAGTGCTAGACGGAGAGATTTTTTTTTCAAGAGAGAGAGAGAGAGAGAAGTGAGGTCAAGGAATATGTACAACCGGTAAGACCCGGGAGTCTCTTGGTAGAAATGGTGTGGTAGTAGTAAGGAAATCGACCGGTGGATTGATTAGAGTGCGCAAATGCAAATTAACTGGTCCAATCTAATCTAAATCGAGAAAGTATTTTTTTTTCCTTCTATTTTCCCCTTCTACATCCCCCCAATTTATGTCCAGAGAGAGAGAGAGAGAGAGAGAGAGACGAAATATTTTTATCCAGTCAACAATTTTCTTTCTCCCAGTTCCAATCTGTCCCCTCACGACGGCGACGACACTGTGCGAAGTATTGGAAATCCTTCTCCTCCCACCATCCCATGGGCAGTTGTACGTATGTATGTATGTTCATATAACATAATATACATATGTATATACATAAATGTTATATTTTGGAACAAATATAGCAATGAAAATAAATACATAAGTCCGTTTCCACCTTCCCTTCATATAAGTGGCCTCCAGTAAAATACGACACCCAGACACTGTACACATTTTTTTTTTCTTTACAAGGTAATCCCTCCAACATATGCTCGCCTATAGTCATTGAGAATTTCCACTGGCTTATTTTAACATAAATTCAAGCTTCTGATGATCATTTGACATGCGAAGTTTTAAAGCTACACACACATGCACATTGAATGACGTGTGTTGAGAGTTTTTTTTTTATAGAGGAGATGCTGGAGAAACTTACTACTACAGCCGTGGTGGACGTGTGGAGCACTAATAGTAATTGATACATGAAGGGATGGCTGCTTTTTTGGCTTTACATGATGACTATTCAGGAGAGCTATTACCCCTACCACCAACGCCATCACTATTATACACTACTCCCACGTTGACTTCCGACTCCCTATCTTTGTGTATGCATGTCACAAGTAGGGAAAAAAACTTTTTTTTACCCCTCCACCCTCACACAACCCCTTGATAATACAAGGGGAACATGGAATTACTACAAACCTGGAGAACCCGGGTAGAGAGAGAGAGAGCAAATGGTGAAAGAGGGTAAAAGAGAGAAAACCCTGGGAGTTTTTGATACGATCAAACATATTTTCCTGGACTTTTATTCTAATAATAATAGCAACAAAAAATACGCCAAAAAAAAAAAATCAAACCCTTTCTTACATGTAGATCCTGGAGAGAGTGCAACGACCCAAAACACTTTTCACGGTCGTACAAAAACCTGGGTAGCTCTAAAGAATCGGCGATTCCTCCAAATATGTATTTCCATAAAGTATGTATGTACGCGTGCTTAGACGCATAGACTTTGGGAGAAAGCAATAATACGGGGAAAGGGGATTCTTGTTCCTCATTTCTCACCGTTTAAAATTTAAATAGTAGTCTTTCGTACAGCTAATTACTGACTCGGAAGGAGCATTTTTTTTTTTGGTGGAAGGCCAGGACGTGGAGCGACACTCCCCGACACAAGTGGACGTAATGTGTTCCTTGGAAGTTATTATTACCATAATTAAAGATGTAATTTAGTTCTCTTCAAACTTCTCTTTCTCCCTCTAGCTCGCATAGTATTTTAAAAATAAATAGTATTGTTCCACACAAGTCCCTGCTATAAATATTCCCATAGCGAGGTACTCTACCCGTATTACATATGAGAAATTGGCCAATTTTCTACGAATCCCACCTTTCATGTTCGACTCTCTCTCTCTCTAATATGTCTCTGCTCCCCATAATATCCATCCTTCTTCTTTGGCAGTACATGTCTCTTTCTCATATACCAGGAACAAAAACAACATTTCCTTCATGTTTCTTTTTCTCAAGCAAAACTTTTCTTTTTTTTTTTTACCAGAAAAGTAATTTGTAGGTAGTGGATGTGAAACACCCCACAACAAGAGCGTTCGTGGTAGAACAACAAATGTATGATAAGAGTAACATGTGTATCCGCACAACACCAATTTTTCATGACAAGGAGCTAAGGTGAGAGAGAGAGAGAGAGGCGGAGAGAGAAAGAGAGAGAGAGACTTGAACCAATGATATGTTTATGAATACCAGATACACTTGGTGATATCCCCTTGATGGTGCATTGTTTCCTACACCAAGGAACTATGTATTACAAGTGGTAAAAGGTGTGTATAATTCCGAAGACGGGGTAAAAGAATACAAAAAACAGAAAGGCAACTTTTCCTACTTGTATCTACTACCAGTAATAGTTTCCTTGGTGAAATACCAAATCCACCCCTCAGAGCCAGTTTTCATACGAATTTCCCAGACGCCCCGCATGTATACTTTACATGGAATAGGAGTGGACACGTGCTTAGTGTATATATAGTTTTTTTTGGGGGGAGACAGAGAGAGAGCGAGAGAGAAAGGAAAAAGTACGGGAAATGCTGGTGTGGCAGAGAGAGGGAGATGGAGACTTTTACGAATAATTTGGCTGGTTTTTATTTTTCCCCCTCTCATACCACTGATCACTCCGAGGAAGGCAAGGTGGGATGTAAAAACCAATTTCCTACCATGTACACAGCAGCTGTCTCCTGCACCACCTTTCTCCCACTACCTCTAACCCTTTCCTCTACCCTTTTCTCTCTCTCTCTCTCTCTCTTTCAAGCTTTTCCCAGTAAAAATGCTGGGATTCTTCAAAATTTTGTCCAATTTCTAAGATCTGGACTGTATACATCCGCATGTTCCTCCTAGATAAATTCATATTTTGGTAAGACCATGCTAAAATTAGGTAAATGTACATATATTTTGGCCCCAGATACATTTTAGGGGAGTGACCTCATAGGAAAAATCTAATTCGTGTAATAGAGGTTAGTGATTATTTTAAAAGCTTCATCCCCTCTCCCTGTGCCAAGATGCTTTGAAAGCACATGTGCATAGAGACCCAAGTGATAAAAGAGCATCCGTAAATAATCATATAGAGATTTTTTAGAAATTATAAAAGGCAATTGGTGAATTTAGATTTTTTTTTGGCGAAATTAGCTTTATCCATAAGAAAAAGGATGGATTTGCTTGGATCTTGCCAAAAGCCCCAAAAGAATGTCTTTTACCCCACGCTATATTATACTCTCCAGTAGTGTTAAATGTTTCCATCTGCTGCACAAGTACCTATAATGTAGACAAAAAATAGTAGAGAGTGGCGTGCTGTGGGCGCAGTTGCAGACTACGGCATTCAATTGGATGGCTCTTGTTTCTTGCCTTTTACCAATTTATGTACACATGTATACATATGTACCCTTTCTGTGGAACTGAAATTTCCTTTTCTCCCCTTCCACTAACTATTCTTTTTTTTTCTCCATAGAAAAAGGAGGGGGAAAGGAGTCGTGGCTGTGGTTGTATAGACATTTATTTTTCTTCGGCATCTACCTAAATATATATATATATACATACAGGTTATTTAGATTGCTCCGTGGAAGTAAATGGGACTACGCCTGGTACGGAACTGCTCACTTGCTTTCCCAGGGAAAATGCCATGTAATTTGGAGGAAAAATCGTTTTCTCCCTCGTCTTTGCCAGGCAAGTTCCTGGGAACAATAAGATTTCATTACGTAAGAGCTCAGGCACCGCAGACATGGTGTGTATTTGGACACACACACATTCACCCTCCATAGGAATCAAATTTTACCCTCTTTGGCACTATATACTAATATATAGTATGCTAATATAATACATACATACACACATACATACATACCAGTGCAGGGCAATGTGAAAGTAAATGATTGCGTAGTGGGGATTTTGTTCGTCTTTATATAATTGATGTGAAAGCTTTCATGGTTATAAGGGTTGTCTGGATTTTTGACGGTTTTTTTCCTTTTTTTTTGCCGGCTTTACGTTTTTATAGTATGACAAATTATTTGGCTCTTCAAATAGAAGCGTTAGAAAAGCTTATTTTAGAAACTTTAAAAAACCCCAAACATCCACATTGCTTGGTTTCCTATGCCAAATTGAGGACCAAGCCCTTTTTTTTTTATTCCAACTTAAATAGAAAGCTTAAAGGGCCACGTTACCGGTACAACCAAATCCAGGTGAATACAAATATACAAGACAAAATGTTTGAGATAGAATGTTTGGTTTTTCTTATTAAATGTCTCCCACCGGAGAAAATTGGAAGATAACCCTGTAAATATCCTCTCTGTTGTCAATATTGTAATTTGAGGGTGGATGGAATAATTTGGAGAGAATCAATTTTTAAACTATGCAGACACAATTAAAAATCCAGTGTTTATGTGTACTCTTGATATACGTATTTTAATTTCCCAATCAAAAAGTAAATAGCACCCATTAACCCCGTACGAAAGATCCCAAGGTAAATGTCGTACCGGAGCCACAAAAAGAGATAATGAGCGCTTGGAAAGCCCAGGAGAAAGTTGTTTTAGGACAAAATATGTAAAAAAAAAATAAAAAATAAACGAAACATGGTCTTACCAGTATCCAAATGTTCTTTGAGTTGAGAAGAAAAGACGCAAAAGGGGTGACGGAGAAGAAGGAGAAGAAGAAGAAAGTGGTGGTAGAATCCTAATTTATTTGACTAGAAAGAGAAAATTGACTTATTTTCTTCCTCCAAAATACTCGTAGCTTAGAAGGTATCCTCCACAATTAAATGGAGAGTCAAGTCCCTTGTTTTTAACTTTTTATTTCGTCGCTGGCAAAGAGTCCTGGAAAGACTGGGTCTCCCCAAAAAGAGTAGTAACCGTCCAAGAAATATACTATTGTATGTGAAAAGAATTGGGGAGAGACAGAAATAGAGAAAAAGCCGTCTTTAATTCCCTAAGCAAACAAAAGCACAAGGAAGTTGAAGCTACAGCGTTAAGTCAATACCTATAAATTTGATTAAAAAATTGTACGACTCTCCATTTTGAGGGGAAATAATTACGGGATAATGATGGATACAATAAATACTAGAGAAGGGACCAAAAATTGGAACTAGTCCTTCGATGGGCAGACAGACGGTTGAAAGTCTGGAAGTGAACTGGAGTAGACACGGGCGTATTGGAGCGTTGGTAGACAAGAGAGAGAGAGAGAAAGGGAGAGAAAAGAGAGAGAGAGAGAGAGAGAGAAAGAGAAAAGCGAGTGTTGGGTGGGAAGAAAAGAGCAGAAAGCCTGGACTTTCACCGTCCTCACAGAGTGTGTGTGTCTGCCTGCGTAGCTCGTGTAGTCGTCGGGGCTTGAACTGTACTATGTTTGGACCATAGTTACCATGGAAGATTTCCCACTAGATTGTCAAAGTTCGGCAGTTAAATGGAGATGAATGGCTCTGTCGCGTGCAAGCTATGCTTCCTCCATGCACTACATCCTACACTCTACCTGAGGTGAACCTTTTCCCCCAGCAAGCCAGCAAAAGCTAACCGGGAACACCCTAAACTTTTCTTCACAATTTCTCCCTTGTCCTTTCTCCTTCTCTCTCTCCCTTACAATTTTAGCCCTCTGCATCACTCTCTTTCTCTTTTGTATCATACATACTATCCCTTCATGTCACGTATGTTTCTCTTCCCCACCACTTCTGGCTGTCTTTTACTCCTTTCACCTTCCTCCTTTAACTCCTCCATTTCTCTCTGTCTTTCTTTCCAAGTCTGATTGGCTCTTTTTCTCTACTTGCCTTTATTTCTGCCTCTATCTTTTTCCTATTATTTGTCTCCTTTTCTATCATCTCTCTTTGCCTCCTGATCTTCTCTCTCTTTTTGTCTTTTTGCCTTCTCCTCTCTCTCTTTGCACGTCTTTCTCCTTCTCTCTCTCTGCATCTCTTTCTTTCTACTGCTCTCTCTCTTCGTCTCTTTCTCATTCTCTCTTTTTGTCTCTGCCTATCTTTCTGTCTATCCTTGTCTCTGTCTCTATATTTCTATCTTTTTGTCTGTCTAACTTCGTCTCTGTCTCTATATTTCTCTCTTTTTGTCTGTCTAACTTTGTCTCTGTCTCTATATTTCTCTCTTTTTGTCTGTC
>JAQGBT010006402.1:0-12546 GCA_034698585.1 Disparrhopalites patrizii
TTTGGTAAAAGCATTTTTTGTTTATCTATAAAGCATAAATTTGCTATTTAATAAAGCATAATTTGGCTGTCCCTAAGTATTAGTATGTAATAAAGATAAAGCAATAATGATGCTGATAAGGCCCCAGTAAATTGTAATATTGTCGGTGGGCAATATTTTTCGTGGGACGTTGTAGTATGTACATATGTATATATAGCTATGTATATTTTGTATATACTTGAGATGCCCACTGAATCTGGAGGAAATAAAAGGATACGTTGAGAATTGACACTGACCTATTGGCGGATTTGTAATGGGCATCTCCTGCTACCTTCTGGCGCTTTGTGCCTTCGCCAGCGCCCAACCACCACCAAACACGCCTATAGATGAGCCCATATGGAAATTGTGAGTTATTAATTAATTACATTAGTTCACCTTCCGTCTCTTTTAAGAACTGCATAAAATAATGACTAAAGGGAAGGGCGAAAAATATTGTTATGTACAAAGTTGTTACATAGAACATAAAATACGTAGCTTATATGTACGAAAGGTGGAAAAAATAATGTTGTTATATAGAAAAGTTGTCATAAGGCACTTGTTATAAAGAGACTCCACTGTAGTAAATGCTTGCAGTTGATTCCGTGCTATAACTTTCTCTAAACACATCGATGTTTGCACTATACTGGTGTTCACGAGCACGAGCCTCCTCGAAAGGTGTGCAAGAATAAAATACTCTATACAGTCGACTCTCTCTATAACGGCCTCCCGTATCAGAGTAAAAATGCTCTCCCAAAAAACTTGCTCCGTATTGCTAACATATAAATGTCTGTTTTCTATATGTAGCGGTTCTTCTCCATAACAGGCAAAATTTGCTGCTTTAAAGGGTGCTGATATAGAGAGAGTCGACTGTATGTCAATACAATTGGCGTTTAGCGTCTTACCGGAGAAGTTTACGGTCAACTATCTCCATAACAGCACCATGTAAACCAGCAAATTTTGCCCGTTATAGAGAAGTACCGATAGAGGAAATATGCATTTCCATGTTAACAATTGGAGAAAGGTTTTGAGCGGAGGATTTTTTGCTGCTGTTACAGAGTGAGAACTGTTATAAGGAGGGCCGTTATAGGGAGAGTTAACTGTATAACAGGGAAGTGTATAACTCAGAAGTTTATATTCCCTGGCTTGAATGCTCTTATAGAAAGATAATGCTGTAATAGTGACAAAAATGTGGCCGAAGGAAGGAAAAAGGGGGATGTTATAGGGAAAATTACGTTATAGCTCGTGCTGTTACAGTCGACTCTCTCTATAACAGTCCCCTGTATAACAGTACTCTCGTTATAATTGCAGCAAAAAATGCTCCCCTCAAAAACTTTCTCCATTTGCTAACATAGAAATGTCTGTTCTCTATAACAGTTTTTCGCTATAACAAGCAAAATTTGATGTTTTATAGGGTGCTGTTATAGCGAGAGTCGACTGTATAGAAGTCGTTCTTTACATACGACCTGAGAAAGAAATAGCCCTCACCCCTCCAAAACATTGATGCTATTATTTATCCAGGGATGAGCCCGAATATTTCACGGACAACCCCGGAGACGTGATAAAATCCGACTACTACACCTGCACATCCCAGTCCGTGGTGCGGAATTATTTCGGGAATAAAGTGAAATACCGGGACAAAGGCTATGCCGTGCCCGTCCAATGGTCCCCCTACCTCTCGATCATGACCCGGGTAATCAACGTCCCCTGGCACGAGACGTGGAAGGTCGGGGTTTGGCCCGAAAGCTTCATGCCCTTCCTCATCGCCTCCCTCTCCATCCTCATCGCCCTCCTAAGTGTCATCCCCATCCTCCTCTTCTCCGCCATCGCCTTCCGCCTCTTCTTCCTCATCCAAGTCCTTGGGAGCAAGCCCATCCGGATGATAATCCGGGCCGTCCTCATCCGCCTGGAATTGTCCCGGCGGTGGAAGTACGAGAAAGCCTTCCCCCGTCAACATCTCCGGAAATTCCAGGAGCACGATCGTTACCGCATGCCCAAAGCCCTCCAGGATTCCGATGTCACGGACGATGAGGAGCCGCACGAGCTCAAGCGGAGGGTCATCGGACGGCAACAGACGACCTCCTGGGCGGATCACGAGATTGAAGTCCTGGGCTATGACCCGGACAATATCCCCCTCCACATGATCTACGGGGACCTCCTGGGCTCCCCAGATGATCTGGACCCAGAAGTCTGGCGGTATCTCATCGAAAAGCGACACTCCGAATGGGAGGAACATCTCCCGGAGAGTCATCATCCCCATGTGGCCAAGTTGGCCGAGAAATTCCGGCAAAGGAAGAAGCGGCGGGGCCTAAAGAAGCTGGAGAGGGACAAGGGCAAAGGGAAATTCGGATTTGGTGTCCCCAAATACATCAAACATGCCCAGAAGTCTCACACGGCTCATCCGGCTCATCCGGGGGCGCCGGGGTCGAATGCGCCCTCCCAGGAGGGACACACCCCCGGGGAATCGGGCGGGAGGGGGAAAAAGGAGAAAAAACTCCCGCCACTCCCCAAATTCAGATTTTTGGGCAAGAAGGGGAAGAAGGGGAAAAGTAAGACCCCGAGTAAGTCGAAAGGTGTCGGGAGGGGCAAGGGCCGGCATGGAGCCGTCCATCACGGCCCACATCCAAATGTCCATCATCCGGTACATCATCCGGCACATCACAAGTACACTCACAAGGACGAGGACTCCTCCCCCTCCACGGACTCGGACGAGGAGAAGACCAAGGGCCCCGTCTTCCTCTCCCAGAAGAAGGTCCACCAAATGCAGTTGCAGCGCCAGAAGAGGGCGGCGGAGGAGGCGGCCAAGGCCAAGAGATCCAGTACCAGGGCCAGTCAACTGGGCTCCAAACGCCAATCAACCCCCGCCAAACAGAGGGGTAGTAGTGAGGACAAGAAAGCCCATGCGTTGGGTCCTAGCCGGAATTCCCATGAACAAGCCCATCCCCACGAAGAGCAACATCCACAGCACCCGGCACGCCCTCTGGTCCCGCGTTTTCATGCCGATGGGGATAAAAGCTCTTCGGATTCCAGTGGGAATGCTCCCCTCAAAAAGGACCGGGATTCCGTGTCCTCCTTCACCCTCCGGAAGAATTCCAGTCAGGAAGATGTCCATAATGAAAGGGTCTCACCCCCTAAACATGAACCACCGAAATTACCACCTAAACCCGCCCCTCCAAAGCCACCCCCAAAACCTGCCCCAAAAAAACCCATCCCGGGGAAGAAGCCCGGGGTGGCTCCTGGGAAAAAACCGGGGCCGACTCCATCGAAAAAAACGGCCGTGACCCCGGGGAAAAAACCGGGTCCCATCCCGGCGCAAAAGCCGGGTGCGGGTCCCGCCAAGAAACCAGTGCCGGTGCCAGGGAAAACATCCACTCCAGCGCAGAAATTCGCTGCAGCCGTAAAAAAGTCCTCTCCATCGCCCCCTGGAAAGTCCTCCGCCACTTCTACGGCCGTCAGAAAACCGGGTCCATCGCCCCCAGCAAAGCCATCTGGTACTGGAATGGCCGTCAGAAAACCGGGTCAATCGCCTCCAGCAAAGCCATCTGGTACTGGAATGGCCGTCAGAAAACCGGGTCAATCGCCTCCAGCAAAGCCATCTGGTACTGCAATGGCAGTGAAAAAACCTGGCCAATCGCCCCCTGCAAAGTCATCTGGTACTTCAATGGTCAAAAGGCCGGCACCATCGCCTCCCACCAAAAAGCCGATGGGAAAGTCTCCCCCGCCAAGGAAGCCATCCCCGTCGCCTCCAGGAAAAAAACCATCTGGAACGTCAGCCACAACCAAGAAACCTTTGCCTCCGGCGAAAAAACCAATTTCGCCTCCAGTTGGACCAATGCAGGGTCCACAACGTCCTCCAAGGCAGTCTGTTGGTGCTTCTGAGGAGAAGAAGGAATCTATGATGTCTAGCCCGAGGCAATCCATTGTTACCTCGGAGGAGGAGGAGGAAGAACCGGAGAAACGGAAATCAGTGAGTTTTGTCCTGGAAAGGCCTGGAGGTGGCTCCAAGGTGGTTCCATCGGAACATGCCAAAATTATTCAGAAGGAGATGGCCGCAAAACAGGCGCCTCCGAAAAAGGCATCGGCCACTTCTGGAAAGGGATCGAAGGGGAAAGCTGTTCCGAAAAAGTCATTTGTTCCCCAGAAGGGCCCAGCGGGGAGAGGGGGGACTCCTCCGAAGAAAAGTCCTTCAACATCTCCCGCATCGTCCAATCGGGGATCACCGCCTCCTTTGCCTCCGAAGCCTGCCGCAAAGCCTGGTGTAGCGCAGGCTAAGCCTGCCTCCAAGCCTTTTGTGGCGCAGAAGAGACCGGTAGTTACTAAGAGCGCCGCGCCGTCCAAAGGGAAACCTCCGCCACCGAAAAAATAGTTTGGGTTGGATTTTGGAGGAAAAAGTGTCTGAACATAGTAATATTTAATATAATTATGTGTACATATGCATATAAATCAAAGTATTTCCTATAAAAAAAAAATGTGTGCCCAGTGTTCGCTATTTCTTTAGCTGTTTACTGACTAAAAATAAAAATAAAGTGATGTGTATTTGGATTATAAGAATGTATTGAGTTTTCGTTAACGTTGAGCACTGACGTAATCGTTCGTAATCATATTATGGCACGTATAAGACTAAATCCAACTATAAAATATAAAACTATGTATTTATGTACGTACTAACAAGAACATCTTTCAATTTCAACGTTTTTCAAAACCCTGCAATTGTTACCGTTTTAAATTGCACATGTGAGTATAAATCCTCTCATATGTACAGTGGACTCTCGCTATAACAACCTTGATGGGAAGGGGAAAATGGTGTTTATATGGAAAAGTTGTTATATGGAACATTTTTAATGTGTACACTACATATACGAAGGGTTGAAAAATAAAATTGTTATAGAGAAAAAGTAGTTATAAAGAGAGTTGTTATAGAGAGAGTTCACTGTGTGTACTGTGGCTATTTTTCCGGCGAAGAATGTTGCAAAACGTCCAGGATAATTGCAGCCAATTGGTAGTAATAATTCGGTTGCAATTGAGACTTGTCCATAAAACTTTTTCTGGGAGAAACAATTCTGTACAGCTTGAAAAGCTCCATTTCCATGAATCTCCGCAGGGTTTTTTCGCATCTTAAAAATTTGTAAAATGTAAAGAAAATTAAACTATATTTACATGACACATTAATACGATGACATTTAGAGGTCAGTGTGAAGTTCAGTTTTAAGGTCAGAGAATGGGAAAAATTAGGATATTATAGGACCTACATGCGCCTGGCCTCGTGGGAAGTAATGTACAAGGTGGCGGTGAAGGCCTTGGGGGATTTGGCATTCCCGCCGAAGAGTTTGAAGGAGTTTTTCAAGGGTTTTTCGAAGTATTCCAGCATCGGAGGTTCCACTGCATCGTCTATGCATAGAGCCAGCACGGCGCCGATGAGGAAGACTTGGGCACTTTGTTCCTGTATTGTTAGCAAATATTAATGGGAATATCATTACTGCTCATTTTTAAGATTTTAAGAATGACCAAGATATTTTAAAATTTGAATTACAAGTAATACCTAAAATATGGGAGCTAACTTGGTATTAATGTGGCAATATTTGAATTTTTTAATGTATTTTAAACACAAATACACAAAATGTATGTATATATCAAAATAATTTGTTGGAATTAATATTTCGGAATTATGTGTTCAAAATGCGGATTTAAATCCGTAAAAGTGGCAGTGTACATTTGCAGGCGAATCTCTCTATAACGGGTTCCTTTATACAGTGGTCTCTCTATATAACAACACTGAAGGGCAGAAAAAAAATATTGTTACTGGGAGAAGTTGTAATAAAGAACATTAAATATGTACCTTACATGTACGAAGGGCGGAAAAAATAATGTTGTGACAGAGAAATGTTGTTAGAGACTTGTTATACAATAGAGAGACTCCACTGTAACGGTTTTCTCACTATAATGGTCGCAGAAAAAGCCACCCTCAAAAATTTTCTTCAATTGTTAACATACATACAAATTTCTGTTCTCCGTAACAGTTTTTCGCTATAACGAGGAAAGTTTGCTGATTTATGGGGAACCGTTGTAGAGACAGTTGATTTTTCGTATGTATTGTAATTTCAGATTTGAGTCTTTAAAGTCGTTATTTGTGTTTTGTAATTTGTATTTTCGCGCCTAAATTCCATTTTTTAAACCCCGTAAATTATATTTTGAGTATTTTTAGGTATTTTATATTTGAAGCAAAAATGTAGACTAATATTTAATATATTTATATAGGTACACTATTTAGGCCATCCACGGGTATGACAAATATTACACAGTAGACTCTCTCTATAACGGCTCTCCTTTAATCAGAAAATTTTCCCCATTATAGCAAAAAAAAACATCTATAGAGACCGGAAATTTCTGTGTTAACAATTGTAGAAAGTTCTAGAGAGGAGAATTTTTTTTCATCGTTATAGATGGAGATAAGAGAGCCTATTATAGAGAGAGTCGACTGTAATAAACGTTAACTCCAAGAGAAAATCCTTCGGCTCACAATCTTGGATGAATTTTCGTGAATCACGGATTCCAGCGCCTCCTCCAAGGCCTGGAGAAACTCGGAGGAGCTTCCCAGCTTTTCCCGGCACTTTTCCCACCGGCATAATTCCTGGATTATTTCTGTATGGAATTCACGCCATTTAGTCAGATATTTATTTCAAATTAATGCCAATTAAATTAAATCGAAAGTAAAAAAAAAATGGGCAAAAGTGAAATTTTTGGACAAAATACAGTGGCGTCTCTCTATAACAATTCTGAAGGGAAGAGCGAAAAATATTGTTACCTAACATTCAAGGAAAAGTTGTTATATCGAACATTAAATATGCACCTTACATGTACGAGGGGCTGCAAAAATAATGTTGTTACAGAGAAACGTTGTTATATAAGAGACTTGTTATAGAGGGACTCCACTTATATGTAAATTCTTCAATTGAATACCTCCGATTTTCATGAGATAAGCGCACTTTTTCCGTTCCACGCAGAGGATCAATCCTTTAATGAGCATGAGGGAGCCACCGGCCCCCAAGAAATCCTGGCGTTTCTGGCGCTCCCACTTGCTCTGTAGGGGAAAGTCTTTGTTGAGGATGTGGACGTCCGCCAAAATCACATCCAAGTCCGAGCGGTCGTCGTAAACGGTGACATCCGAGCCTTCATTCTCTCGGACAAAAGCGTAGATTTCGTCCTTCATTTCCCCCTCTGGCTTCTCGAATGGGTAGTAGGAATGGGATTGGATGGGGAAGTTCCAGAAGAGCTTCTTTTCCTAAGTCAAATCATGAATATTACAGATCCATGTCCATTCAAGTTCAGTTTGGGAGTATCAATTTTGGTTCCATGTGCAATTTCAAGTACAAATATTTTTAGCTAAACACTTGCCCTTGACCATTTGCCTTTTTTAAGGATATTCTAAATTGATTAACCACTCGTTTCATTAAATTTCTGAGTTCAGTTATGATTTTTAACTCCGTCCGAAATCAAGTTCAATTACGAAGTTTCTTGCTGGAACTAAAAATTTCTATTAAAATAGTGAAAGTATAATAAATGCTAACTTTCTGCGGATTTTCTTGCTTCCAATCATGTTCTAAACTATAAATCTCACGCTTGTACTTAGCTGACAGTTTCCTTTGCCATCTTATCTAGAAAACACGGGATTGCTATTCTCAATTTAAATCTCAGTTATACTTTAAAGTATAATGGGATTAAAGGGAGTTTAAATTGTGAGTTCAATTTCCAATTCATTCCTGGAATCCAATGCAATTACGAGGATAATTTGGAACTTGATTAAACGAACTTCAAAATTGGAATTATTTCAACTTGGTGCTACAACCGAGTTTTTTCATCCAAATACAGACTTCAAAAATCCCATTTCAAGTGCGAAATGAAAATCCGGCAATCTTTAAGGAATTCTAATGACACATTTAGAATGTTATATAGGCTTCTGAAATTGTATATAGTACACGCCACAGTGAAGTCTCTCTACAACAAATCTCTTTATAACAGAAATTCTATATATGTGGCAACATTATTTATTCCGCCCTTTGTATATGTAAAGTTCAAATTTATGTTCCATAATATATAGCAACATTTCCTTGCACTGTAGACATATACAAAACGAAAGATATAGACAAAGCTCGGATCAAGTATAGAAATATTAATAAAAATAGATTTCATTTAGCGCCATGCAAACTTTCCCCACGGAAGACACTCAAATCCAACAATTACAGTCAATTCTTTCTATAACGGACCTCCTTATAACGGTTTTCGCACTATAACGGCGTTCACAAACCCGCCCGATAAAATTTCCATGCTAAAATCTTCCTCTATAACCGTTATTTTATAACGGTTTTTTCGTTATGCCGGGGAAGTTTGAATGCCCGACCAATAAATGGCTTTTGCTATAACGGTTTTAGGTCACGCCCTCACACGCTATTAACCCGCGTTAAAACCATCTTTTAACGGATTTCCTTGTACCAGTTATTCGTTATAACGGTTTTTCTGGCTGCTTTTTGCTAAACCGTCATAGAGAGAATTGACTGTATCTTAAATAATTACGGAAGAATAATTCAGAAAATAATAAAAAGAAATGTATGTACCTTTAGATATCCGCAAAGTATCAGCCAATATCGATACGCGAGAGGGGAATCCTCATTCATTGTCTTGTCCAGCTCCTGGAAATACAGGGCAAACAACGTTTGCAAGGGTAAGATTTCTGGAGCCACTTCCGCCAATTTAAATCCCGTCCGGTGGATCTGGGCGAACTTGTCCCATGGATATTTGTAGTAATTATCAAACTTATCTTGAGCTCCCACCAGAACCATTATCACCCAATTGCGTAATTTGTACAGTGTTTCCTATTACACACACACGAGCAAAAATAAATCAACATGATTAAAAAAGAATTAAAATAAATAAATAAATGATTAAAAAAGAATTAAAATAAATAAATAAATGATTAAAAAATAATAAAAATAAATAAATAAATGATTAAAAAAGAATTAAAATAAATAAATAAATGATTAAAAAAGAATTAAAATAAATAAATAAATGATTAAAAAAGAATTAAAATAAATAAATAAATGATTAAAAAAGAATTTAAATAAATAAATATTTGCTTAAAAATCAAATACAAATTTGAACACCACAAAAGTAAATATTAATCAAAATGAATAAAAAAATGTTCGTATAATTTCAAACCTCCGAAAACTGGATATCCCTTTTAACCCAGAGCATATGAACAATTTTGGCCCCGAAGACTTGAACCAAGGCCAAATCCTTGAATGAGAGCATGGAATTGAGGCAAAGTTTGAAAATGGCCTCTTCCGAGGAAACTCCAGGCGTTTCCTCCCCCGAAAATGTCCCTGGAAGCGGACGAATGTCATCTTCCAGGCGATTCTCCAGTGGAACGTCCTTCTGCCAAGCCATGAGCTTCCAGAGGAAAGTCCCCATGGCAGTCACCGTCACATCTCCAGCATGCCTCCGCCTTTCCCGGAGATTCATCCCACTCTCAAAACTGGACAAATCCCAGAGGACAGTCTTGGCCACGGAGGAAAGAATCCCGCTCCGATCCGCCTTCCACTCACACTCCGTGGCATTTACCAGGAGATTCAGAAGGAAAAGATTGGAAATCCGGAAGCCCATCCCCGGCCACCGGCGGTTCCTAAGCCCAACATGGAGCTTCAAACAAAAATCCAGGTACATCCAGGTGAGCGGATGGTTATTAATAAAGACGTGTTCTGGATGCTCCAGAACATCCGACTGCATGAGGTGGACCAACTGCTTGGATAAATGCTTGGAATTGACCGTGATCATCGCCAGGTTATAGCCACCTTGTCCAGACGGCCGGAAAAGTTCCTCGGGATCCCTCTCTACCTCACCCTCATTTGTTTGGGGAATTAACGCGAATTTCCGGAGAAGCTGGAACGTCTCCAGCTTCTCCAGGGGGACCGTGAAACGGAACCAATTTTCAAAGGGGAAGAAGATGCTGATGGTGGCCATGTAAAAGTGGAGCCATTGACTCTTTTCTTTCTGGAGGAGGCTGGAGATGCTCGTGTTCCAGACGAAGGACAGGGCACGGTCGTAGCGCTCTTTTTTGGCATTTAATTTTGAATATGGGATATCCCTGGAGGAATCCAGACAATGGAGGCTTTTGTCCAGGCGGAGGAGGAATTTTAGAATTATCCCGCCGGTGGCGGGGGGTTTTAGTTCGGAATTAAAAATGGCGTTCTCCAGGTACGCCGTCCCTAGGATGAGGGTGAGGGGGTAGCCTTGGAGGGCTTTCTCCAGGTTTTGGAGGAGCTTTTTGGTGGCAGAATCCGGGAGAATGTAATCCCGTAGTTTTTCCTGGAGATATTTCTGCTTCTCTCGGGATGTCAATTGTTTTAATGCGATTATTCGGACAGGCTTCCCTCCGTGGGCCCAACTGTGATAGCGGGAGGTGATGATGATGGAGGGGAAATGGGGTAAAGTGGCGGCAAATTCGGGGGTTGGCAAAAAGAATTCCGTGTCCAATTCCTCCTCTTTTATCCCCTCCGAATCCTCCTCTGAGGGGCGGATCTCCTCCGTCGGTAAAGAGGGTTTGGCGTTATCAAAAATAATTATGAAGGGCTCCCCACACTCTTGGATGGCATTGGAGATGTGAGTGTAGAAGGCGTGGATGGTCTCTCGGAGGTTGCTGTTCCCCCCGGGGTCACACTGTAGGATGGAGGTCAGTTCTAGGAAGTCGGCCAGGAGAGTCCAGCCGGTGTCAGCCCGGAGCCAGGCGACCCGGTTTTTGGGGGATTTTTCCAATCTCTCCAGGAATTTTGTGACGACGAATGTTTTTCCTATCCCGGCCAAACCGGCGAGGACGGTGATGGATTTGTGGAATTTTGGGACTTTTCGCCTCCGGCCCTTTCCTAGGACTTTCCGATGCAGGATTTTTAGAATTTCCTCTCGGCCGATGCAACCTTGACTCGTTGTGACGATTTCCATGGTCTGGATGGGAAGTATTTTGTACACTAATTATATATTTTTTGGATTGAAAATTAAAGAATTCTCCCACTAAATTTTATGGAGGAGTAAGTGCATATTTAACCCCAATTTTGTTCCATTGTTCATTTAATTCTATTCAGATTTTATACAAATTTCGTACGAATTTATCCCAAATTTTATTGAAATTCAACTCAAATTTGGTGGAGATTTAATCAAATTTTGTACAGATTAAGCGTAAATTTTGTGGATATTTATGGCAATATTTTGTTGAGATCTAGCCCACATTTTTTAGAGATATAACCTAAATTTTCTATTAATTTAACCCAATTTTTGTAGAAAATGAACCCAAATGTTTGCAGAAATTTAACCCAAATTTTGCAGAAATTTAACCCAAATTTTGCAGAAATTTAACCCAAATTTCTGTCTAATAGTTCAGATTTTGTACAAATTTTTTCGAAATATTACCCAGATTTTGTGCACATATTGCCCAGATTCTGTCACAATTCCCTCCTAATTTCCTCCGAATCAAGCCACAATTGAAGATAAAAAATATCCGCCCCTTTATAGTTGTTTTTAAAATGTTGCATGTACTCCATAAAAAAAGAATTTACCTTGAAATAATTTTTCCCCTGGCTAAAACTCTTTCCGGCACGTTTGTTTATTCAACACAGAAAACATTGAACGTATCAGTAATCAGCACAGGGCTACGCAAAATTATGCACTGGCAAATTCTGACGAAAGAACTTTTGCCCGTAATAGCACACTTCACGTATAACCAATGGACACTGAAAAATAGTGATTGTTTTCGTTTGCAGTTAGTCGTATTAGCTTGCGAAGGGAAAAATTGACGGATGAGTAACAAAAATTATGAGTGGAAGGCAGAATACATACGATAAAAAAAAATATTCCGCCGAGGATGACACATACCTCCTATGAGTGTACCTCGCCGCATAATCTCGCAAGTATATACATATATATATGTATAAGAATTCATTTTTTACAATATGTATACACATATGGATGTGAGAAGTACAATGCAATCTTCATATATCATATGCCCAGAAACCCATTTATGTCCCCTATCACATCATCCCTCACATGTTATCTCGTTGTCGACACTCTCGAGGCGAGTCAGCAAATATGTTGTTGATAATAAATAGGAATATAATATAGGAATAGGAAAAATTGCTCCGCTTCATTAATGTTTGTTTGTGGTAGGTGCACCCATATAAATTTATGTATCTCCAATATTAATATTAAATTGAGGAATGAAAGGGATTTTCCAGGTACGTACGTATGCTTATAGGTATACATATGGGATTTAAAAAAAAACAAATACAAAAACGTGCAAACGCTTTACGAACGACATTTCCCCAGGTTTGTTTAGACTATAATAGGCGACAACGATATGAGCAGTTGACGTAATGGTGTCATTTTCTGTTGCACATGACTGCATTTCAAATATTATTACAGTGGAGTCTCTCTATAACAGCATCCAAGGGAACCCAAAATTTTGCTGTTATAAAAGAATGCTGTTATAGAGAA
>JAQGBT010006403.1:0-12546 GCA_034698585.1 Disparrhopalites patrizii
ATATATATATATATATATATATATATATATATATATATATATATATTGACATGTAACTCCGGATAAGTACATGGACACACGAGTTAATTGTAAATCTACAGAGTAGGTCATATATATCATGTATATCACTGACTCGACTATTAGGATGTCCATACAGGGACAATTCACCGAGACGCAACACACAATTGGACGAGCAAAAAAAATAGATATTTACATATTTATGAAATATAAATTTCCCCCTGATGCTTAATTGCATAGTCCTCTCCCTCCATTTCCCTGGATCGGTGAAGTATAGTTTTACATGGAAAAGAGTAGATATAGTATGTAAATTGTGGAAAAGCACAGATTTTGATGTTGGATATATAGGTATGTGTATTACTTAATCAAATGACAGAATGTACCACGCAAGGCATCCGTGATTATTCCAATTATTTTCAATTTTCAGCCAACAAAAACCTAAATCAACTGTAATATCAATATTTGACTCTCAAGCCTCAGCATTTTATGTTGGAAATGGCAGAGCAAGTACTACAGTTCCATTAATATTATTATACATATAGATATAGTTTTAATTGACAACCACATCACATACATTGCTGTACAATCACAATACATCATATTACTTAAAACTACAATAAACGTCGTATAAGTCAACGAGGGTGTTTGCGGAATTAAATGTTGCTTGTTAAAATACAGCGTATTGTAACAAACAAAGCAAAGTAAAGAGTCAAACTAAAATTGCAGTATTTATTCAAAATTCGTTTAAAATTAAGGACGAGATCTGACATTTGAGATGCCGTGAAAGTCAATGGGACTTAGTCATATGCTGCATGCACAGACAGTTACATTTTTTTTAAAAATAACACAGTGTTTGAGTAACATTAAGGGTATATGTAAATTATATTAAAATATCAACTGGCGCGAGAGGATGTGAACACTGGATTTAAATAACAAACCGAATAAGTACAGGATTGTTAAAAATATTGAGTAGAATGTGTAATTGCAAAGTATTAAATGTTAAATCACTTAACAAAGTCAAAACATATGTACAGTATGATTTTTACAGCCGCATTCCGGTAATAATTGAGAATAAACGTGTGTGCAACTGTCCACAAACATCGAATTATTAATAAAGCTACAACTATTTCATAATGTCAACCTTCACATTACATGATTTGAAACTTCTGTTAGTTTAATAGAAAAATACCCATTGGAAAATTTATTAATTGGTTCATTTTTTTCCGATGATAAAAATATAAAAAGCCTTCTTTCATACTGATTACCAGAACGTTGTAAGAAACGTGTTTTAAAACTGGACAAGTATACATGTTAAAATTGTGAATATGATAGGAGGGTAGGACGAAGGCAGGATACACGGATATTTACAATTTATATTTCTGGGACATCCCGATGAGGAATTAAATGGAGAGTCGAGGACGGTGATAAATCTCCCAAATCGAGTTGATGTTGATGGTGCATTGTCCGTGCTGATCCTTGATTTAATGGATAATCATGGGAGTTATTATTGTTGCTATTTCCATGGGACCCTGATGATCCCATCGCATACGAAGACGGAACAAAAGAGTTCATACTACGAGGAGATCCGAAAGATTGACCAGTTTTCATGGAAAGACGATCTAACAAAGTATCTAATTGCCTTTCCCGGTAGTAATATCTTGTATGGAGATCTTCAACTTTTTCCGATAACGTAGCTAGTACCTCGTTTTCCTACCAAAATAAAAATATTATCTGTAGGCAGCACAATACACAATTTGCAAATACCTTTCAGTGTGTAGGATTTAGCTTTAGATTTTGCAAGTACCATGTACCTTATGTACATATGATATTATATGTAATTATATGTACATATGATATTATATGTAATTATATGTACATATATCCACTATTATCTACAAATATTTATTACTATATTTTTACTTTTTACATATAGTTCAATGTGATGACATTACTTGTAATTTGTACATGCTTACCGGTCTGGCAAGATTTTCTGCACGAGAAAGCTTCCGTTGAAGTTCTTGAACTCTAAATTCTAAATGGTGAATCTCCCTTTTCAATAATGATTTCTCCGCTTCTGCATTGGCGTACGACGCAAGGCGGCTTTTTAGAGAATCTATTATTTTATTTTGAGTAAGCAGTTTGGTCCTAAATTCATCGTACGTAGCTTTTTCCGTACTGGATTCATGTGTTATCCATGCATTCTCCTCAATGGTGGCAGATAACTTGGATTTTAATTCCCGAAGCTATACGAATAAGCAATTTCAGTCATAACTTTAAAATTCTTTTAAAATTAAAGTTAGTCCCCATTCTCCCCATATACGAGCAGAACGAACCACAACATAAGCAATAAAATAAAATGTCTCCGGGCCGTGTCAGAGCTTCACCAACCGTGTCCATACCTGACGGTCGCGTTCCTCAATTTGGGACTGCTTTTGACTCAGCAGCTTCTCAAACTCCATCCTTTCTTGCTGGAAAGTCGACTCTAAAACTTGGACGTTAAAACTCGGTTTGGCAGGAGTTCGATCAACAGGTGCAGGTTCTGAATCGATTTGAGGAAAATAGCAACAATTATAAATTGGCAACGGTTCAATACCAAATTACCACGTATGCATATGTAAATCCCTAAATTATGTATCTGAAAAAATCATTCGTGTACAGACCCGAAAGCAGCATTCAGACTATTCTTGAATTTAAATGCAAGAATTTCCATAAAAACAGTTTTGAAATCAGTACTGAAGTTAGCATTTACTTTTAAAAGGTCCCATCGATTTTGGTCGGGTACTAGTCACATTTCCCATTAAATCCTCTTTACTAGCAGACCGTGAAACTCGTTCTGTACTAGGAACCGCAGCCGCACCTTTAGGATCTTTGCTGTACAGAATCTTCTGCAAAGTACGAACTTGCTTCTGTAGCCCTTGAATCTGTTTTTGGTACTCCTTTTCCTTCTCTTGATTCATAGGCTTACCAACATCTTTAGTGACTGAATTTGTTCGAAAGCTCTGCAGAGAAAGAAATTATTTAAGAAGTTACCCATGAATAAAAGAAGAAGCATCACTTATTACTGAAGCATTTAAATCATATAACTTTGAAATAAACTAAAATACGTGCGTCTGTCCATTTTTAATTAATACGTATACGAAAGTACTAGATATTCTTACGGGCTTGTTCATCGTTTCCGCTCGTGTCAATTTTCTCTGTAGCTCCTTCAATCTTGACTCATAAAATCCCACCTCCCGTTGAAAAACATCACGCTCCTGTTCCACATTTTTGTACGATGAAAGCTGCTCGTTAAGTGTTTGAATTTTTTCTGCTTGATTCAACAACTTATTTTGTAGTTGCTCCAAGATCTGAGATTCTGCGGCGTTTGTTTCATCATCAGCAAGACCCTGGGGGATGTTGGCAAGCTGCTGGTTCAGTCTCGAAATCTACGGACACATAAAATGTGTTAACAATATACATATACACCATTTTAGGTAGCCGCTATAGGAAAAAACAGATTTGAAGAAACTATGCACTTACCTCTAAATCCTTGTCTTCAACTTCATTCTGTTTAGCCGCTAATTTACGATGAAATTCAGCCCGATCCTTGGACAATTTCTCCTCTAGTTTTTTAATTTCTTCAGCTGTATTGATGTCAGATGTTGAAACAGACTCTATAAAAATCACAGAAAATACTGTTTAAGAGCGCTTGTAATATTTTGTATACCTATATATATATACATATGTAATGTACGTATATGTGCATATGTATGGTCTGTTAAATGCATAGATTGATTATTGCGTAATGCTAATTACTTTTAGGTACATCAAACTTTCCCAGAGACGCCGTTCTCCCCCTTGTGGCAAGGCTGTGCCGGGCACTCCCTCCGCGCAAGTTCGACGCACTGGAGCCAGAAGGAGCTGAAGCTGGAGCATTTTCTCGGCTATACAAAATCTTTTGCAACGTTCTCACTTGCTTTTGCAACGCCTTCATCTTGTCCTGGTACTCTTTTTCCTTGTCCAGACTTAAAGCAGGTGACTTGGGTTTGTTGAATTTCGTCCCAGGAGGTTTATTTTCTTTCTGCCAACAAAGAAAAAAAGTTTCGTGCGTCACCATCAACTCCTCCTATTTTCAGTCATTTCATGGAACATTTCCCAACACTCACATTATAATCGATATTCAATTAATTTTAGTAACCACACTTTGTCCAGGAAACAAATAGAGGACGAAAGTGGGTCACATCTAATGCGGAATAAAAAAAAAGGCAAGATGGAAGAGGAAGTGACGGGAGTAAGGAAAAAGAAATGATTGACTAACCTCCACTCTGAGGAGTGCAATCTCTTTGCGTAACTCGACAATCATTAAGGATTTGGCAGTGAGCTCGTCATTCAGTCGGTCCATCTCTCCTTTGTGTGCCGAGCCCAAGCGGGGAGAATTGGTCCCTGATGCTACTGGAATAAGGCGATTTAATTTCAGAGTGGCAATTTCCGTCTTTAGCCCATTCACTTCTTCGTCATGCTCCTTTTCCTTTGCCTGGATTTCATCCTGTAATATATGCATATTATATACATACATGTACACTACACGTCATTCACACTTTACATTTTTATACATCCTTTTCATTTCAAGAATTTTGTCTTTCGTGTCTATCACTACTCATGTCTTTCGTCTGGAATCCGAACTACCCACATTCGTTACTGCTGGGATTGGAATTTCTCTTAATCGAAATTCTAAATGAAGGAGCTGGTGAGAGAAAGAGAATTTAAGATCTGAGTCATCTGAGGAAATTAAAAACATCACAGTTTCAAATTCAGTTTTTCTTCTTTTACTACGATTTTTCCCAGAGAGCTTGTTATCGCTAAAAAAAATACATATTATTTTACATGAACGCGTCTTGTATCTTCCCTTTTTCTCACTTCTTACTTGTACTTTTACTTACACTACAACCGACAGCAAGCCGTTGTAAGACCAGATAATAATGTACTACTCAATAATCTTCTCAATCCCCTATTAAACAGACATTCCTCAACCTCAACACTGTAATAACAGAATTGTATCCAAAATTGGGGAAAACATGGAAAAATTACTTACAACCTTGTCGCCACACAGTCTGCCAAAGCTCCCTACAATGAGCTACTGTATTTAATTTCGCCCTTGCCCCACATAACGTAACACAAACACAACAGTGTTTATATGTATTTTAATTTTTACGCAGTATTATCAGTTACGGCTAAATCTCTTCCATAGTCTTTGTAGACAAGGTGAGAAGTGCGGAGATGAAAAAACTGGATCAAATCTCAGGTTTTGTTCATCCTTCAATGACAATGCTCATTCATTCCATTTCCATTCCAAATGAGAAAAATGCATCATGGCCACGGATTACGACATTTCTTCACATCAGCACAATGCAAGCTGCAGTTGTGTGTACTATTTCCCCAGTTTCTCTCCCACACAAAAAAAAAAAAACCAGCTAATTAGGAGCTGCATCTCAATGACACTTTTTGTTTCTGTTTACTTTTACTTGATGTATTATATAGAATTCAATTACCCAAATCCCTACTTTTATTCATCTTCACCCACATTTAGTAAACACCATTTTGCTATTACGGTGGTTTGTTTACGTTCCCCGGCACATTACCTACACCTATACACTCATGATGTACAATTAATTTTTATTTCATTGACTGTACCTGGAAATCAGTGCTTTTGCTTAGACTGTGAGAATTTTTACAATAAAGGAATTGCATTTATACATACATAAATATTAAATATACATTACTGTATGTATAGGCAATAGGCTTGGATTCTCTTGGATACAAGGGTACGTACTTTTCCATCCCCAAACGTCAAAATAAAGTAATACAAAAAAATGCAATTCCAGACAATGGCGGTCGATTTTACTCAGTTCCTAATTCCAGAATAATTCCGATTGTGAAAGATCAGATTCTCGCACACACAAATAATAGAGAAATGGTATAGATATATTGACGGAAGGATGACATATGAGGAGGAACAACAATGTAGAGGAACAAAAAGGACACTCATCTATTGCTCTAAAGACGACATGAAGAGTTCAGAAAATCATTACACTATTTTTATATTTTTATTCTCACTATACCCTGACTAGAAATAACACTTTTATGATATTGTGGGTTGTATAAACGGGGATGCATATATGTTTGCGACTCCACGCTAGACGCTGAAAAGCAAATACCTTCGATTATTGCTGTGATTCTCAAGTGGGGAAATTTAATTAATGCACCAGACACTTGAAGGGTTTATTTACCACAACACACTCATGCATATGTAAGTAAAACGTAAATATACATGACTGAACAAATAGAAAGAAGCAGCATGAAAATCTTCCCACGTGTAAGTGAGCAAAATAAAGCGTGCGAAAATCTTGCCGCTGTCAGTATAGTTATGAATGAATGAATGAATGAACATATTGGAAGGAGGGATTGTTCCTGCAAAAAGTTTTCCAGAAAGCCGAGATGTGTAATTCCACTACCTTAAAAATTAACTAGAGAGAGAGAGAGAGAGACAGATTGGGTAAGTAGCCTAATTAATCGGAACAAATAAATTGTATAATCCAAGCACCTGGCAGTGAAATACGGGTACTCCGAGCAAACGCATGTTCCATTAATAAAATCCGAATCCCTAACAGCTGTCTCAGAATAAAAATTCACACACGTACGTCAAAGATCAAATATTCCTAATTGTAAGAAGTCCTACATTTTCTATGCAAAAAACCATCCACCACCTACACTGGCAAGCCAATTTAAAACAACCCGGATTTTTTTCTTCGAGTAATCTAATATTATATTTATGTTGTAAACCAATCTATCGTCCAAAATTATCAAACCATCTCTCATTCCAAATTATTCCATCGCAGGATGCAATATATGCCTTTACCTATCCAACGAGATAAAAAATAAATATGTAAAATTATAAAATCATGTGTAAACCTCACTCGACATTTAATGCAAGACCTACGGAGTTGGACATTAAATGTTACAGAATGAAAGAACGCTCCCTTACTCAGGTAAATCTCCATCATGTCTATAATTGACAATACTACAATCAAATCCGAGATGACATCCTTTGTACTATTCCTTTTTTCTTATAATCAATCCCCCTTCCCGCTGAGTAAATGCATTAATACCACAGTTTCCCGAGCCACCAGCAAATACAATAAAGTTCTGCTTTTTTTTTTACAATTGTTATTACATAAACGTTTCCAATTAATTGCTTTCACCCAAAAATATACATATACATGCTTATTTTTTTCATATTCCCCAGCCATGCATATTCATTCATTCACATACTGCACACAAACTATACGCATATTAGAAGCCTTCAGCATTCATCCACCCTTCTCAACACCCGCGATTATGAAGGTGGCAAGGAGACGGAATCGGAATAAAAAGACGAGAGAATCTCGACTTAACCATCAGTCTTCGTTTGCTCTGTCAACAACAACCGTCAGCACAGGAGCAAGCGAACCCAAAACAGGGACAAAAATAGGAGCAAACAGAGGGATCAATTACAAATCTTCGCACATCCCCGTTTTTTACGACCGCTGAGATTTGCATCGTAAAACATCGTAAGTTTTTATTACTTTTTTGAGGTAATTTTTTCTTATATGAAACAAAAAAAAACAAAAAACTCACGTTACCCCCAGAACTTCCCAGGAAACTTCAATCAACCATCTTTTCCCTATTATTCCACATGAGAAAGCTTGAGAGTAAAATTATATCACCGTCTCTGCTAGCAAATTTCTTCCATTAAAAAAGGAATAATTATTGCCAACGAGAAAAACAGATAAAAAATAGGTAACCTTAATCCACGTGCAGGTCTTTTAACCAAAGAGAAATCATCCATGTGAACACTTCCTTCTTGCAATTAAATGTCATCAAATAGAGATTAAGAATTCTGACATTTTCCCGTCTTTCGACAGTATGCGTATTAAGTCCAGGTCTGGGAAGTGTAGAAGCAATTCACATGAAACTAACAGGAGCTTTTTAATGTCATTTCAGCTATATCTATCTATTCTTGTGTGTGAATATATCTGACATTTTTACAATAACAAACTTTCCCTAGCCCGCTTGAACATAAAAGAACCGAAAGTGACATTAACCTTTTAAGTAAAGCAGTCATTTTAACTCATTTCTTCGGTGTAAGCTCGAGTAAACTCACGGACGAAAGGTGAGAGCGAAAGGGAGAGACAGAGAGAGAGAGAGAGACTTAAACAGATGAGGTTGGTTAACTCAATTAAAACCCATGGAATAGTTGTTGTTGAAGAAAATAAATACTTTGCCCTCCCTTCAACCAAATTGCTTAGGGGATTCCTGCTCGAAGCTTAATTTGAGTATGCAGATTTATGATAATTCCGTGTCAAACGGGAGCAATTGGTGTCACTTAGCAAATTACAGGGAGAGGGGGATTGAATAAGGTGTGGTGAGCAGATTGAGACGATGATGAGACAGGAAAGGGAGAGGGCAGATGAAGGAGATGAGGTGAGCAAAGGGAGTCGTAATGAGGGAGCAATAGAATTAGAACCGCGCTTTCTCGGTGAATAAGAGGGTTCCATTTATAGGGAGAAGCTTCGGGAAGGCGAAGCTTCAGTTCTCATTTCACTTCTGGGAACGAAACTATAGATCTGGCAGTGATTCATACTTGAATAAAAAAGATCGACATTTGAAAGGAAAATCCGCCAATCTCACTTTTCCCCTTTTATTCAAGATGCTTCAATTCCTACTATTGAGTCTTGTACTTGGAAGCGTCTGGGGTAGTCCACCCATGGAAGAGGTGAGACAGAAAAAGAGTTACGTGGGGTACAAACTCATCAGGACGGAGCCAATTGTAGATCGGTCGGCCGTGGAAACTCTAATGACTTTGGATGGCCGAAACGGTAAGGACATTTTTTTAAACTTCGGTCCATCTCATTTCTCAAAATACACTCCCTGGTGAAAAAACCGAAATAAAATAGGTACCTCTTTAATTAAGTTCAATATGATTTCCAATTACTACAGGTATACATTTCTGGACGTTCCCAAAACAAAATGTGACTTCTGACATTCTAACCTCCCCTGGAACGGAAGACCATGTCTTGGAACTCTTGAACAAGCTAGGACTTCGACATGACATTGTCATTGATGATGTGAATCAACTGCTCGAGGTAGAAAATCCCGAAATTCCCTTGGACATTTTGGACGCCAAGCAAAGTGGAGGACACAAAATGACCTGGCAGAGGTACCACCGTTACGCAGGTTTGTAATAAAAATCCATTACAACCGCTATCTGATGATCTTCCATCATTTGTTTGCAATAGATCAGATAATAAAATAATGATTTTCCTCGGGCAGATATTGTGAACTGGGCAACCACCATGAGAGATAGAGATGCTCTTGTTACGGTAGAATCTATGGGGAAATCATTCGAGGGTCGGGACATTATCATGATGAAGATTTCCAAGAGCGGTGGAGGATCCAAACCAGCCATCTGGATTGACGGTGGAATGCACGCTAGGGAATGGATCTCACCAGCCACGGTAACTTACATTACCAACAAACTGATCACAAGCAGCCGCCGGGAAAATCAAGACCTGCTTGAAATGTTTGACTGGTACATCGTGCCCGTCGTGAATGTCGATGGCTATGAGTTCACCCACACCGGTGACCGTTTCTGGAGAAAGACCAGATCGGGACAGGGCAACTACTTTTGCAAGAAAGGAGTCGATCCCAACAGAAACTGGGACTTCAAATGGGGAGTGTCCGGTTCTTCCCGAGACCCTTGCTCCGACATCTATGCTGGACCTCGACCTTTCTCTGAAGCCGAGACCAGAGCTATGAGTCAAAAAATCATGAGCCTTCGCTCAAAAATAAAGATGTACTTGACGTTCCACTCTTATTCTCAAATGTGGCTGATTCCTTACGGTTACTCCAAGTACGAAAAACCTTCCGACTACAATGAACTGGTCAGATTGGCTTCTGTGGGTAAATCAGCATTGGAAAGGACATATGGAACGAAGTACCAAATGGGAACTGCACCTGATCTTCTGTATGAGGCTGCTGGTGGCTCCGATGATTGGGCGAAGGGTAAGATTAATTGAAATGCATGAAGCAGACTATTATTCACGCCTCATTTAACATGGCAGACTATTAAAGATCCAATTCGATAATGCAGGTGCGGCGGGAATTAAATATTCATACACGCTGGAGCTCCGAGACACGGGAAGATATGGATTCGCTTTACCTGCCAGTCAAATTCAACCCACTGGAGAAGAAACATACAACGCTGTGGCAGCCCTTGCTAGAGGTCTTGCTACCAAACTGGGAATAAAAGTAGCAGCTCAAGCGAAAGACATCAATCTTGAAGCGTTTGACGACAACTTCGATTTTTGAAGATGAAGTCTAATTTTTCTTTTCTTGCACCACTTTGAACTGACTAAAACCCTCTTAGCTGACTAAACCTTACAAATAAGAATTGCCAGCACATAAAACTCTGACAAATAGTTTTAGTCTATACTTCCTCCAGTAACAATTCCTGTAACTTTTTTGAAAAATCCGTAACTCAATTCAGTAAATACAACTGTAAAAGGACCAAACCTGAATTGTTTTCATCCTCCCGTACAATTTCTCGTTTTCCTTCTGGTAGGCATCGATGAGGGCCTCTTGACGAGCAAGTTCATTTTTGAGCCTTGTAACATTTTCTAAAGACAATTCTTGTTGTTGCTCCTTTACTTTGTTGCTGTGATCCCCTGACCCATCAATCATCTTTGGTCTCTGAAAGCGTGACAAAAAATTCTTGATTAAGTATTTATTTTTTTAAGTTAATTATAGATAGATATTTGTACAGTAAATACGGTAGGAATGTACGTACAGCCACCAACACAATAATAAAAACTACAAACCATCATTCAACCCTAAAAAAATTTGCAAAAGACGAAATCTTTTACCTTTCTGGATGAAGTCGATTTAGACGCAGGTGACGCACTGCTTTTTGATGCACGACTTGCTTGCGAATTCGTTGGAGTAGGAGAATCAGCATCCCTTTGGGGTTGTTGATTACTTTGTGTATTCGCATTCAAAGGAGCACTACTTAAATCTTTGTTCATGAGTTGCCTTATGGATGCAATTCCAGTATTTAGAGCCTGAGATAAGTCTTTGTCTTCAACTCGGCTGTTATTAACGCCTTCCGATTTGGATGACAAAGTTACGGGAGGTTTCTGAACTTTATTGGAAGCGTTATGCGAGGAGGAAGACACGAATTTGTCACTTCGATAACTACTTTTATGAGTTGAATAACTCCTTTCTGATTTTTCGGATATGTCTGGCAAATCAGGCTCAGCGTCGCTCAAGTGAAGAGCGTCTTCCAATAGGGTTTGTGCCTTCTCCAGCCTTTCAAGTTTCCTTATAATATCTTCAATCTCCTCTAATTCCTTATTTTGAGACTTGGACGACGTATTATCTTCATCCGACTCCTCATCCTCCTCATCTTCGTCATCATCCTGAGAGGTGGCTTCCCCTTTTTTTGACTTCCCTGCCGTCTTCCTTGAATCACCCGTAAATGGAGGGGATTCAGCTGTGAACATTGTAGGAAACAACATATTAGGCAGAAATTCCGATTACTTGTCGTTGATTACGATTTTATTTAATTACAAAACATCGAAATTTCTCATTAACATTGATTACTAATTAAACAGGTTAAGTAAGATTAGTTGACACTTGACACCAAACATAAGCATGTGCTGTACATGTATTTTATGCACTCTACATTTCTATAATCAAAATAAGTAACAAAGCACTAATAAAATTGTATAGCGATACAAATACAATAAAAAAATAACCTTCAGTGGATTTTCCAGCAGAACTCTCAACCTCATCCAAGATCTCGGATTGAACGCTAACAACTTGCGACGTGTCATTTTCCGAAGGCACCTCAAAGTCCGGCGTGTACTCGTCATTATTACTCATTTTCGTCCGATAAAATGTCAAAGGTCAAACAATTCTTGCCAATTCGAGTCACCAACCAGAATGTCACGGTCACGGGAGTCCCAATAAATCTCAGTCGAAAAAAATACCGAAAAATTTCCCCTACTTAATCCTACCATTACCATAAAAAACTCTGAACATTAACTTGTACCGTGTCAACAGGTCAAATACTGTTAAAATACAGAGATTAAAACTCTCCTAAATAAGGTCCCACAAACTGACACTCACAAAATTATGTTCATAAAATTTCCGGAGAGAAAAAAATGCTAAACTTCCCAGAGATATTTTGACCAAGAATGGGCAGAATGTGGAGGATTAAAAAGGGAGTGACTGATAAAACTGAAACTGGTCTGATTCTGATCTGTTAATACGATATCGCTCTTATGACTGATTTTACCCGTTTTAGATCTCCTTTTCTACCTTTTTTCGGGTTTCATATGGGAAGAATAATCTTCATGAAAACTCACTTTTTTGTGTAAGGGTAGTGCCACAAATTACGACATCTAACGAGTCAGTGGGTGAGAAACGATGTTGATGTCAGCAGGTGTCAGG
>JAQGBT010006404.1:0-12546 GCA_034698585.1 Disparrhopalites patrizii
CGGGTGGGTCTAGTTGAAGCTCTCAATAAAAAATGCTTAGCTTTTCGAAAAATCCAACAAGCCGTCCAACTCCTCTGCTTCCCTGCTCATCCGCTATGGTGGGAGACTTTTTGCGAGAATATTAGCACGTACAAATTGCCTGTACATGTACATCTACACGGGATCTATACTGTATCTTATACTAGCATGCCCATACCGCGTTATTGCGCTAAGTACTCGACGATATAACTTGACAGGCTTAAATCGAAAGAAAGAAAAACATTAGCCGCCGTGAAGTGTTCCGTTTATGTATCTATTGATTGAGGCGATAAAATTAGGCAAATATTGACACAGTTCAACTGAAATTTTTGGTATGTACTAGATATTGGGGAATCCGTATTATACCATGGAGCAAATAGCGGAGGGCGTCAATATCACTGATGATTAGGGACAAGCAACTTGCGCTTTATTTTTTCACCAAATTGCGCTTAAAAATTGCTGGGGCGTGCTTTTTCAAAAACCAAGCTGTGCTTTTAGCGCTGTATCGTTTTTTGTGCTGTGATTTTACGGGCTTCAAAATCTGCACAATTTGTATGTGTAGTAGTAAATAGTAGGAAATAGTAAAGTAGTAGTAAATTGTAAATAAAGTGAGTGTGCCTAAAGGTGGTTGTCGCCTTGCACATGACACGTAAACACCAGTCCACAAAAATATTTTAAAATAAATCATTACAAAAATATGCATTGTACAAAAACCAGCGTTGTTCACGACATGCTATTTACACTACATGAGGATTTACCCCTCGCCGCGGTGGCTACCGCGGGCTTTGGCTAGTAAGCAATATGCCTTACACACATTGGCGAGTGAATGCATATTCTTCAGCAGCTGTTGTTTTGTTGTTTGGTGCAACAATTATTTGTCGATTATCCCATTTTTTCCTTTGTGCAGAGTCAAGAGGAGAATGCTCTTCAGTTCGTGAATTCGCCCATGTGTGTGTGCTTAAGGAAGATTGGGAGGACGGTGCAGGCTCATTGGACGGACTGGTTCACAGTGACCGTGATGCCGATTGTGACGATGCAGTCGAATTTGTCCAAGTCCAAACTCACCGTCGACTCATCGCCCATCATTGGCAAGATTGAGGCTTACAGCGAGAGCTTGGCGGAGCTTATCAGCGAGGGATTGGTGTAAGTTTTTTTTTTTTTTTTTTTTACTCCCAGGCGTTTTTAGCCCTTAATAATAAATCACGGAAAAGCTAAGGTGCTGCATAATTTGGAGTGCCGTCCGTTGTTTAAAAAAAATATAGGATGCATGTTGTCGGATACATGTTGTCTGGGTAAAGCGGTACACGGATTTGCTTCGGAGACTTCCCCCCACTGGAATTAATACTTTTGGTTTTTCCAAGAAATCCGTGTAAAAAAGTTCTATCGATATATCAAAGGTATTAGTCAAAATATGCCCTTTAAAACCGCCATACGGGCAAGCTTTTCCGGGAAAGCGTTGCATACGTATATTTTTTGTGTTTTCACGCAAGTCTCTTGGTTCTTGGTATAAAAAAGCGTATAACTTGCTGTACAGTTAAATCTTACAAATCCCTTCCGACCTATCTGATCCCATAAAACTCCCAGCCATATCTCATATGCCTGAGTTTTCAAAAAAATAGCCTCTCACACACAGATCCCCGTGTGTTGGGGGAAGCCTTGTGGTAGCCTTACAGGGAGTTACCATGTTCTTGCACCACACTTTTTATGCTGTGGGAACCATTTTTGCCAAGGATAGTCCTGTGGTAGTCCACTGGTCCTTGCTGTGTTATGTGCTTCTTTCGGAGGGGACGATTTGGGGACGCTCTCTCCCCTCGGTATTTTGTTTGTTTGGAGAATAGCCCCTACTTTTTGACAATTCACTGGAGGCTACCGCTCCTACTGAAGGTCCCCCTCCTGAACGCAGGGATCGGATCCGGAAATCAGGAATGATTAATATTCCAAGGAATCTTTTATATTTATTTCCCCTCCGTCTCTCTCTCTCCCTCATGCGTGTGTTTTGTCTCTCTTGTATGTAACACCCACACTTTGTAAACAGGACGACGGTGGAGAGTATGCCTATAATTTATCTGGAAGAGGCTTACCGAACGCATATGTTGAATAAGACGGGAGCGGCCTTGTTCAAGGCTTCCAACTTGTCCGTCGCCAGATTTATTTTGCCTCAAGAAGCGGGAGTTGCCCAGATCCAGGCAGATCCGGAATTGGAAGGTTTTAGAAAGTATTTGCCCAAGGCTGAAGGTGCCTCGTCCGGTCTGGACGATGGCTTTGACAAATTTGGAATCGGTCACTTTGCTTTTGATCCCGACGACGACGAGCACCATGTAATTTCATCATTTTTTCTATTAAAAACAACTTCCGTACATAGTACATACGTAGAGCCGATGTGGGAGGCTTTCCCCCTTTCTAAGCATGCTTATTTACTCAAATATGTATTCCTCCGCTACTGCTTTCCCCCCTCAGCAAAACAAATTGCATTTGCTCTGTCGTCCCCCTTCAACTTTCCCCTCCAAAATTTCGAGGACAAACTCTGCTGGAAATTATTTAGACATTGTTGATAAAGTGGGAGAAACCATACCTGAAATTGCTTTAGCGCTCACTTCCCCAATAGCATGTCTTCTCCACTAATAGACCGTATTTTCTCTTTAATTTTCTCCCCAGATATCTTCAATTAGTTCACCTTCTTTCTTGTCTCCCCTCCGCCCCCTCCGCTGTCTCCTCTCTTCCCTCTCTCCTCTACGTATTCTTTATCTCTCGCTTTCTCCGTAACTATTGGAACGTTGAAATGAGTTTGTTGAAACTTGTTTAGAAATTCATTTCCTTTTCCATGAATTAATTTTCCTTTACGTTGTCGCCAGCCTTGTCTGAAAGTGAACGAGGAAGAGGGAGGAGAAGGAGGAGGAAGAGCCGAGTCTCCTTCCCTATCATTCCCATACATGGCATACATAGTAGAAAAGTTTCTTCTTCTAAACGTTTCTCTCTATGTCTACACAAGATGTAAGATTCTCCTTCACATTTTCTCTCTTCCTCGCTCCTTTCTGGGAATGAATTCACATCAGGTCCATGCATCCTGCCCATTTCAATTCCATTCGCCAGAGACACTTTGTTAATTAATAAAATGGTGATATTTTATTGCAAGTTGATGACAGTGATGATAAAATATGCTGAGCTCCCTCAAAAACATAATAGACCTACATCTTAACTCTTGTGCTTTCATATAATTATGTACGTATGCATGCATGGGATGTACATACATACGTAGACCTTTCTCTGGCTGGCACATGGCACAGTAATGATGATATAATTGGGATGAAAATAAAAGACTCTTGCCTCCTTAGGATGATGCCGGAGGGATGACGGACATTGAGGCAGCGATGTTGGAGGATGCTCTGAGGGCGATTAATGCAGTCGGAGGGGACGTGGAGGAGGCTGAGGATGAGGAGGAGGAGGGAGGGGAAGGGGAAGCTTTGGAGGGCGGCGAGGACGAGCTCGGGAGCCTCGCCCAGGGCAGCATGGATCCCACTGCGAACGCTAATCTCAACCCGGACAACAACCAGCCCACGAGTGGAAGTCAGGAGGAGGAGACGGAGGAGACCAAGGAGGGCGAGGAGGAAGGGAACAATTAGTCATCATTACATCTCTTCAGGCCCTCCAGGCCCGCATCCAGCCCTCACAAAAATATCCCACAATCATGCTCCAATCCCTGGATGGCGATTCAATAAAATGTACACTGTACGGGATTAATTCATGAGTGTATTGTGTCCTCCACACAAATATGCCTTGCACCCACTAAACAAATCCATTTTGGCCCTCCGAGCAGATGATTATCACATCTAATTTGGTCTGAGCCACATTCCAAAATACGGCTGTGGAATTATCTTTGTACGGCAGCTTTTTTTTTAAACCTACAAATCTGTAGATGTGGAGAGCGGAATTAAAGCTTATGAAGTATGGGGAGAGAGGCCAGATTTAAAAAAGGTGGGGAAGTAGAACAAGCGTACTGGGAGAGAGCAAAAATAGTAGACAAGAAGATGAAGAGGAAGAATGTGGAGGGAAAATCAAGGGAGCAAGAAGCATTTGCTTTGAGAGAGAAAGAGAACGAGAGAGAGAGAGAGAGAGAGAGAGAGAGAGAGAGGGAGAGAGTGAAAGAAAAAAAGAAGGAAGAAGATTGAGATGACGAAAAGCTCCTTAAATTGGTCGTATTAAAACAATACAAAACTCAGTGCTTTTGTTCTCCAGTATTTTACCTCCTATTCTCTGGATAAAGCTCAAGTCATAAATCTTTCCTTCTTTTTTCTCATGCTCTCTCTGGCTCTCTCTGTCTCTCTGTCTCTCTCTCTGTTATCTCTCCATACCTCTCTTCCCTCTGTACTTTCCCGGTACATCTCCAAAGAATGTATGTGCGTGTGCAATAAAAACATCCTGAACAAGATGACTTTTGCCATTACTTTCTTTATTTTTTCCCTCACTCCCTCCCTCGCTTAATAAGTCACCGTGATAAAAAGGGAGCGTTGTGTGTACGAGAAAAAGTGTGTTTTGTGTAGACGCCAAAGCTTCAAGAGTGCATTTTCTCTCCATGTCTCTCTCTCTACTCTTTTTAGCTCTTTCTCTCTTTGTTCAGCTTTCCCCGTCCTTCTCTTTGCTCTCGCTTTTTGTCCATGTTTTCGTTGAGCGTGTGTGTTATTAAAACGTAACACACATACTTAGCCACGTTCTCTACCCGCAAAGCTCGCTCATTGCTGCAGAAGCGGAAGTCTTTAGAGAAGGGAGGGAGGGAGAAATAAATGAAAGGAGATGAGAGCGATGCATGAATCTTAAGCTAAAACACATAAAAATTCCGACTCTGAAGGTTCGTCTCTTACGTCTCGGCTATCATTACTGACACATTTGCTCGGGCATGAATATTTCCTCATATATATGAATATACGAAGTGTATCAAAGTACGGAGTCTTTCATGTGCGTGTGCTATTTCAAAGCCTGGAAATGCTCATTGCACCCACACATGTTCTTGCCTCCGTCTTTCCATAGGTGGGAACAGATTCTGTAGGTGGTCTTGCTTAATTACTGTTATTAGTGCCTTCCATATACCTCTCACTGTTTGTACTGCGCCCACAACAACTTTAATTCACGGCGTGTTCTACTTAAATCAACACTGGCTTTCTTCCCATCTCCCAAAGCTCTTTCTCGTGCTGACCTCAAAAGCGTTCAAAGATTTTACAAAAGTTTAAGGTAGATATAATTACGTGACGTAAGCAAGAAGTTCTCTGGTCGTGACTGAAATATCAACAAAAATACTGAAAGTAGGTAGATACAAAAGATAAATATTGGTATGAATTACCCCCAAAGTCCTGAGGGTGCAGCATTTTTACGTGAATAAGTTAGTAATTGAGCTGCGCCGAGAGGTTTTAAATCAGAAAAATGTATACTTATTTTCGACATTTTTTTTATTTGGAATAAGCCTGCTTTGGCAATGGAGAAAGCGTGGTGGAAGGGAAGATTAAAGTGGATTTATTCCTAAGCCCCACTATCTCTCCCTGCCTAGGCCGTGTATATATTGGCGGGGTGGATAGAACAAAAATTAGAGGACTTATTGGCTGTAAAGGTATAGAAAAATAATTCCCTGCTGTGGTCCCATCGGACTTTATTTTATAGGATCAGGTATTAAATCTTTTCTCTCTTTAACTCACTCACTCTCTTTTGTGTCTGCTTTCACTCTTTCTTTATTTTACTCCTTGGTTTCTGTGTGCACAATTTCCACCCTCAGAAGCACCCAGCCTCTCCAGCCTATTTTTGCCTGTTAGAGAAAATCAACCATGTAGAGATATTTGCATGGTTATATCTGTTACATTTGAAGGCAAGGAATGAGAGTGTGTACAAGCAGTAATAGTAACAGCATTAGGAAACTACATAGTGATAATAATTTCCATCTCTGTACCTGGTCTATGCATCATCTTGGTTTTTTCAACACTATCTCTCTCCCCTTGACAGTGTTGGAGGAAGGGATAAGGGAATGAGGGAGAGGGGAAGAGAAAGAGAGAGAGAGAGAGAGAGCGAGTGCCGAGGAGAGAAGGGGGAGCAAGAGAGAGCGGATGTGTATAATATATGGAACACATTGGTGTGTGACAAACGGAGAGAGAGAGAGGAAGATCCATTATTTCTCACGATGCGAAAACGCACTAATGGGATTAATGGAGATAAAGTTGACGCTGGGAAAAGCATTCTCTCTCTCTTATTTTCTCTCGTCTCTCCCACGCCTTGTAAGCAAGCAGGAGCCTTTACATAATGTATACACAGCAGTGCGAGAGGTCTACGTTTGTACATTATGTAAAGGGGGAAATAGAGAGAGAGAGAGAGAGAGAGAGAGAGAGAGAGAGAGAGGGAGAAAGAGAGAGAGCAGTGAAAGAGAGCGTTTGAACGCCATCATCAAACTACTTTACTGCTCCACTCCTTTTCCAGGCATGGGATTAACGTTTACCCACCACAAAATGTATTCCTCTTTTCACCATTTCTTCTCCTTCCCTCAGTAACATTGCCAGGGCTTACATAGCGGTCTCACTAAGAGAATTTCTTACGTTTATATACTCCTTCGTCGTCAAAGGTGCATCATTTCCGTCTTTTTAACTCACCCTCCTCCTCTCTCTCTCTCTCTCTTTCGCTTTCTCTCTCTCGCTTTCTCTCTCGCTTTCTCTCTCACTCTGTCTCTCCCGCTATTTCCACTCATTGCTTTCGACGGTATCCCTCTCTGCAGTCAGTCTCTTTTCCTCCTTTCTCTTTCCCTTTGTGATGCTCTCCATCTCCCCCCTCTCTCTCACTCCACTTTCACCTCTCTCCTTCCCTCTGACTTATGTCTTTATTTCTACACCCTTCAGAGTTTTACAGCTTTCACCTTCTCCCACCTGCGAGACACAATTTTGACTTTCTCTTTCTTAAGAATGTCTCCTTTCCCTTTCCCTGGGCTGTGCTCTCTTCTTGCTCACATACTAATTTTATATCCGCATATCATCTCTCCATGTTTCAACTGAATGTCATTTTGTCTCGTTCGACGTGTACATCAAAACTTGTGCCTCGGGATTCTCTCTTATCGTTCTTCCCAGTCTGTAGGAGTATCACACTCGCTGTCTCCCCTTACCAATGCAGACGGAGGTATTGAGAGGGAGTAGGCGTGGAAGGCATGTAGTTCTTGTAGGCAGGAGTTCCGCACAGGCCTTGTCATTTGATCCTATTCATGGTTCATGGGACGGTTCGGGACTTCACTTGAGGCTTCCGTGGCGCACCGTACGCATAATGTGGCCTGAGTGTAATGAAAGCGTACTACAGTTCTACTTGTAAATTTGTTTATTTGTCAAATCAAAATGAAAAGCATGTGAGGAAAAGAGAGAAGGAGATTCCCCGTGGGAAGTTCTCACTTTTAGAAAGGCTAAAGGATAATACGCACACATATGTACATATTACGTATGTATCTATGTATATTGTACAGCTTTTGTGGATGGGAAAGGGGCTGATTTTGAATAAAAGAGACCAGGTAGTAGCTAGTTAGTGGGACTCGGAGACAAATCTTCCTCTTTCTTCCTCTTGCCCTCTCTCTCGCCCTGGCTTTGATGGTGGATCATGAGTATTATCATTTAAATATGATTGCCAATCTCGTTAATATTCCCTTCAGGGGATTTGCATTAATTGCCTTCCTCTCATTTCCTCCCCAACCCACACAGCCTCGCCATTATATGAGCGCTCTCAGCTCTTTTCTTCTCTCTCTTCCTCTATCGCTTTTCCTTTCTCAAGCCTCTCTCTCTCTCTCTCTCTCTCTCTCTCTCTCTCTCTCTCACTCACTTTCACTCTGTTCATGGATGTTACTGGAAGCATGAAATGTTTGAAAAATCATTGGCTCCCTCGCACTCCATGTGTGTATTTAATTCAGGGTAAATTGTCTCGCTTCCTTCTTCTCTGTCCCCTTTCTCCCTCACAGGCGCTATCCTCCACTTGTTTTTATTGGCACAATTTTTCTCCCGTGACATGATTTCCCTCCTCCATTTACGCCACCTCCCATCCTCTTGTGTTCGTCTTAAGCCTGGGAAAATTCTCCTCCAGCAGGGACGAGAAATTCAAGGAACGCTGAAATTTATCTGTGTTATTATGATAATAGTCGATTTTGTAAAATCCTGTATGATGGATGTGTAATGCCAACATCTTCTTGTTCCATCCGCTTCATTACATCTCTTTCCGTAAGCGGCCTGGACGAGGAAATTGACTCTTTCGGTATCTTCCCGTGTCACAGGATTGGAAAGATGGAAATTGTCCTGTAAAGTTGTATTCTTAAATATACTTTTTTCAAAGTATATCTACCTTTAATCAACTGCTAAATTGAGGAAGAATTTTAGTCTTAACAACAATTTGAGTGCATCTGCAAAGAAAATGCAAAAGATGAATCTTGAGATAAACCAGGAGGAAGATTGAATGGGAGAATGCAAATAAGAGTGGCAAGAGAATCGACGCAATTATGTTTGTGATTTATCTAAATCGCATGTATACATTTCGATTTTTTGCTTCGTCTGAAAAGGAAATTTAAAGCTGAAGTATTTCTCACTTTCCCATCTCATTTTTTTTAAATATTCCGAACTGCTCGCAAGGCTGGACTTGTAAATAAAAAAAGCGACGGGGTAGTGATAATAACAGTAATTTTCCCTCCTAACTCCCTCCATTCTTCTAAATAGTTTTGCTTCCTATTTTAAAGGCTACTTTTTTCTCTTCGCGTGTTTTTCTCTTTTGTATGGGTCCGTTGCCTCATATTTGTTTTATTCCTCTCCTTGGCCTGCTAGCCAAGCAGCCCCTGCTTTTCACGTTACCCACTTGAAGAGACAATGGGGTAGAAAAAGGGAGGGGAATGCGGGGATGGAAGGAGACAGGGAGTGGGAGAGATTGGTTGAAGGATATTGAATGTAGTTGTGTGAGCTAGTGGGAGAGTAGCGGGTTAGTTTCCATAAAACTTGATAATGCTCATCATAAGCCCTTATCGAGGGAGTGATATGGGACGATAAACAAAAAACAATCTCCTCCGCGGATGAACTCAATAAGCGCTCGGCTCCCTCTTCTCTCTTTCCCTCTTTCCCTCTTCTCTCTCGTTCCCCTCTCTTCATCCTCCGTCTCCTTCTCAGGTTCTCCTCTCTCTTGTCTCTCTTTCCCCTGCCTCCTCTTCGCCCTTCAGCTCCTTTCCCCATCACTCACTTTCTCTTTCCAATTCTTACTTGCTCCCAATTTCCCCCTGCGACTGCCATTCTATGGCCCTGCACTAGTGCTCTCTTTGCACCCGTCTCCCTTTGCCCCACTCCTGCCCTCTTGCCTCGCTCTGTGTTTCCAGGACCTCTTCTCTCCCATTCCTCCACACGGTGCTCTCATGAGCATGTTGTGGGTAGAAGGAGTCTTGGCCGTATGTTGATAACGTTATCGTAATGGCCTTAATGTATATGTTCTCTTCGAATTTGGATAAAGTCAACTTAAGATGATGTCGTTCCCTTCCGACACTCACTCCCTCTCGTTCCTCTGTCCCTCTCTCCCTACTGAGAGGGAGAACGTCTGTATCTTCTCGAATTTGGTTCAGGCGGCCGAAGAACGAAAGGAAGAGAGAGAGAGAGAGAGAGAGAGAGAAAAGAGGATGGTGCTGAAGGTCTCTGCAGATGGATCAGATGGCTTCTGAGTTGCTCTAACAACTACCCTTTCCTGGCAATAATAAAACCTGATAGTATTGGGCCCTGTGTGTGAGTGTGTATTTGCGTAAAATTAGTTTACTCATATCAAATTCCTCGGAGGAAATATTAATGCTTCGGTTTACTCTCTCTTTCTCTGGTTCTCTCCTTACACAGTAAGCCCTTCCCGTGTCTCGTCCGGGGAGAGAAAAGGAAAAATGAAGACGGAGAGAGAGAGAGAGTTGGGAGGAATAGGGCGGAGGAGAAGAAGGAATAATTGAGATTCCACTCAGGTACGGCAGAGAAGAAAGAGAGCGAGGTGGGGATAGAGAGACTTGGAACTCACCTGGGGTTTCCTTTCAATGCTGGGAGAAAGAAAGAGGGAGACGAGAGAGAGCTCTGGATGTGTTGAAGGATTTCTTCTCCTTCGATTTGCTCCCTGTACGCCAAGTTAAAATGTGGACTGTGAGGCAGAGGGAAAAAGATATTTGAATCGTGAATCCTTCAGCTGCCGCTTCTGTTGTTGTTGCGTTGGCGGCCTTGTTTACTTATTGGCTATAGGGAAGGACTGTAGCGCGGAATCTCTTTCCCGGGCATTTTGAAGGCCAGAAAAAAAGGAGAAGGAGACTGAAGATGATGGAGGTGGAAGGGAAAGGAAAAGAGAAGAGAGAGAGAGGTTTTCCGAGGAGACGTGTGTGTATAAAGGTGGGTAAAGAAATAAACTAAATTATTTACAGCTGTCAAAATGTTTGAGAAATAAGTGAAACATTGCTGGTGATGGCGAGTGTCAGGTTAAGTCTCTCCTCCCGTGCAGACGAATGGGAGAGCTCTGTGTTGGGGCACAGGAGGAGGCGGAGGAATGTGTGTATGAAAAGACCATTGAGATTCCCATCATGTCAACATCTTTATGAACCTCCGTTCCCTCTCCCATTCAGATATTTAATATAAGGTCTTTCTCTTTCCCTCTTTCCCTCTTTCTCTCACTTCTCCCTTCCTCTATCTCCAGGCTTCTTCTCTCACTTCCTCTCTTCTTTAACAGACTCCGCACTCTTTGTGGCATTCTTCCCTTCTCAGAGAGACTTGCTCATCTTCTTCCAATCTGGCCTCTTTCTCTCATAAACAATCTGCTCCCCTTGGCTTCAGACACATTTCTCTTTCTCTCTCTCTCTCTCTCTCTCTCTCTCTCTTTCCTCCTTTCTTTCCCTTCAGTGCTTTCTCTCGCATGTCCTGACACTTTCCCTTTGAAGGGAATGTAACGGGACGACTCGTGTGTGCGTGTGTTTGTCCTTCTCGAGTATTTTCTTTCAGGAGCTTTCTTTTTTCCCTTCTCTGTCAGAACTCGGCGTGTGACTTGCAGTCATTGGCTCGTCATATCTTCGCCTTGATCTTCTCTCTTCCTTTGTCGAACTCTCTTGGCCTAATTTCAGATGAACTTTTTCATAGACATATCGCCATGTCCATACGTGCACAGGTTCGGCTTTTTTTCCCCCGCCAGTCTTCTCTCTTTAATTTTCCTTGTTATCCATTCCTTTCCATATGCTCCCTTCCGGGGGCATGGCTTTATATCCTCCAGTTTTTTCCAGATTTACACTTGTTTTCTCTTATTTTAACTTGGAAGAAGTATTTATTTTTCATTCAGTATTTCCGGATACGCCTCTTCCAGTCTTTCCTTTTGCCCTAACTCTAAGCATGATTGTTCCAGATCACATGTATTTACTCCTCTTTCGCCTCTCTCTCTCTCTCTCACTCTCTCTCTCTCACTCTCTCTCTCTGTCTCTCTCTCTCTGAATCTCCTTTGTATTCATTTGGGCTCGCCTCTTTGCTTTTCTGTTTATACATTTACCATTTGGTTGAATTCAACAACTTGCCAGCGCCACCTTGTTGTTAATAATTAATGGGAATAATCACATCTTTGTGGTTTTATATTTGCTTGGTCGAATTCCCCCTTCCTTGCCTTCCACGTCCCTCGTATTTACCTTGACTTAAGGCAATAGCCTGGTTGACTTTACTTGGAGCTCGTGGGTGGCTTATCTACATGGCCAGTAGTTAGTTGCCTCCGCCTTTGATTTATGATTTCTTCGCATGTATCAGTGAATAGTGTGTGTGCTGTGTGCTGTGTGGAGAGAGGCGGAAAGGGAGGTTGAGGGGCAAAAGTAGTGTGTGACGGGGCTCGGGCAGTTTGTAGGGTAAATATTGGAGGACGTGTGTAGGTATGTTGTTTTGGGCCAGGATCTGCCTACCCTCCGGGTCCATGGGGACAAGAAGGAGCGCAGGGAGCCCGGATCTCTTCCTCTCAGCTATCTCCTATTGTCCATATGCTCCTCCGCTTACGCTCGTCTTAGTCTCCCCCTTCTTTTTTCTCTCGTCTCGCTGAGTCCATGTGGAGGCTTGAGAAGCAAACCAGCTTAAGTTCCAAAATTATTCTTATCTCAAATAAACAAGCGTGAGTGTGACCTGACAACTCAACTCCCGTGGGTCCTAGTTCATGCTAACAGGACAAACATCCAGAAATGCTTTTCACTCCCATTCTAGACTAAACTGTAAAGTTACTAAAGTTAGCCTCACATTCAACGGCAAACGAGCCCAAGTCCATCCGCCTGGATATTTAGGGCCTGCAGCCCTGCACATCTGTCTGTGAACGATAAATGCATTCGCACAAGGACCCAAATGCTCCATAAGCGAGACATAGTAATGACAAATAATTATAGAAAATGAAAAAAGTGGGGCACGATGACACGAAAAATCGAAGTCTTTGAATGTTTGGTTTGGGCAAAATTTTGAATACAGTCAATTCCCTCTATAACGGACCTCCTTATAACGGTTTTCGCATTATAACGGTGTTCACAAACCCCCCCGA
>JAQGBT010006405.1:0-12545 GCA_034698585.1 Disparrhopalites patrizii
TTAGTTTTCTTTTCTCTCTCTCTGTCTCTCTCTGTTTTTCTCTTAGTTTTCTTTTCTCTCTCTCTGTCTCTCTCTGTTTTTCTCTTAGTTTTCTTTTCTCTCTCTCTGTCTCTCTCTGTGTTTTTCTCTTTGTTTTCTTTTCTCTCTCTTTCTCTCTCTGTTTTTCTCTTAATTTTCTCTACTCTCTCTGTCTGTTTTTCTCTTAGTTTTCTCTACTCTCTCTGTTTTCTCTTCACTCTTGTTTTATTTCTCTCTTTCTCTCGCTCTGTGTTTTCTCTAGTCTCTAACTTTCTCGATTTTCTTGCCTCCCCTTTCTAACTCTCCTTATGTCTTACCTCTCTATAATGCTCCTCAATTTTTCTATGTACCTACATATGTATTTCTTCTCTTTTCCCTGGTCTCTTTGACTCCTTTGTCTCCCACGCTGTTTCCTCTTTGCTGGTCAATTCCATTCCTTTTGCTCCCGTCATCTTACCCTACTATACTCGTTCTCCAGTCCACTCTCTGGCTCTTCCGCTCTATCTAACGGTCTAACCTCTTCCACCCTATTCCGCTTTCAGCGGGACAATATTTGGACAAGTACACATGAAATCAAACATACAAACATAGATGCTATGTCATACCACCGCCCCAACAGCACAAAAGAACTGGCCTGTCCCTCTTGTGAAGAAGCACAGCGCATATTACCCTATCTGTATCTTCTTACTTCCGCAGTTTGTTCCTAATTTCAATGATTTATAACTGGACAGAGAGGGAAAGAGCGAGAGAGAGAGAGAGAGAGAGAGGGACAGTATACACTTTCAACTTTTTTTCATCCCCTCGTCCTTTGACTTTAATAATAATATCCAGGACCATTAATATTATATAAGAAGTTCTCGGAAAGAGTAGTTGCAGAAGGGGGATGGATGAATACAAATCATTGTCATCGTTATGTATGACCTCCCACTCTTTGAATATTGTAACCCTCCCTTTTGTACCATAAGAAGAAACATAACGTGCTTTAAAAAATGGAAAAGCTGGAAAGCATGGTCCTTGCAATGTCATGACGTAGGTATATTCGTGGAAGAAACAAAAACGCAGGATGATTTTATTGCTCCTAAAAATACTACCCCGTATGTATGTACCTATGAGAGTAAAGGGGAAATGGTTCCTATTCTCAAGTCAATTGACCGGTATGTGTGTGGACTAATTTGCGATGCGGTATAAAAAAAGGCCTTAAACTTGTACTTGAAAATACATATGTGTCTCTCTGGAATACTTTGACTGTTTTTATTTTCGTCCTAATTTCTCCGTTGGGAAAGGCTATTTTTTGGAAAGGATCTTTATGTAAAGCTGGACGTATGTATGTGTAGTAAATACTTATTAGCGGTAAAAAGGTTGAGAGCGTTTAGATGTAATAACATAATGCGGAGGGGAAAATGTGAAGGTCTGCTAAGGATATTGCTTCTCCTTTTCTAATTCCATCGACCTTTGTTTCTCGATTTCCCTTTGTCGCTCCTTTCCTCTTTTTATTTCTATCGCTTCCTCCTCTTTTATTATCTACTCTTTACCTTTACTGGTCTTTTTCCCTCTGCCGCTGTTTCTTTCTCTTTTCTCTGTTTTTCTTTGTGTTTCTCTCTTTTTCCTCGTCCTTCTGTGTTTCTCCAGCTTTCTCTCGTTTTTTTTGTACCTCTGCGTTTCTCTGTCTTTTCTGCCTCTCTTCCTCCCAGTTTTTCCTAGTTGTCTTCTGTCCTCTCTGGTTCTCTTTTTCTCCGTTTCTTTGTCTCTTTTCCCTCTTTTGCCTGTCTTTCAAAGTTGTTATTACTACCGCTACTGTCCCTACTGTTACTTTCGCCGATCCCATACTCCCGGTTTTTATTATAAGAGAACCAGCTATTACCACTATTTTTACTCTTTCCTTCCTTCTCCCATATACTCTCACAGGATTACCCTGGCAGCTATTATGGCGGATCCCGTGATTACCCCAGGTAGTCACATACACATGCCACACGTGCATGTGTATGTCTATCCTTTTAAAATATGTATTGGGAACACGGAAACAAATTGGGAGAGTTTCCTACATATACGGGGTCCACATACATCCACATACATGTATGCATACATCTGTTTGTGTTTGCTCTTACCTTGAATGAGGAATTGGAAGCTAACATTGCGCAAGTTGTGGAGAATGGGAGCAATGAGGGGTTCTTCCAAGGTCTCCAAAGCATTTTGCCGTAGGTCAAGGAAATAGAGACTCTGGAGGGAATGGAAAGTCCAGGATTGGAGTTCCACAATTTTATTTTCCTTCAGATTGAGTCTCTGCAATTTGGTGAGTCCGTCAAAGGCTTTGGGATGAACGTGCATAATCTTATTCTTCATGAGTTCGAGCTCCTCGAGGAGGGGCATGTCAGCAAAAACTCGTTCCCCGAGCAATTCAATGGAATTGGATTGGAGATCCAGCCGTCTCAAGGAGGTGAGATTGGCAAACACGTCCTTTGCAATGACGGTGAGATTATTTCGTCGGATGTCTAATTCCTCCAAACTCTTGAGATCGACGAAGGCAAAGTCGTGGATGACACGAATGTGATTCCGATCCAAGTACAACTGTTGGAGATTGGGGAGATTCGTGAAGACGGCTCGGTTGATCTCCAGGATCAAATTATCCTGTAAGTTAATCTTCTGCAAGGATTCCATGTTGGCGAAAGCGTGTCTATCCAAGAAAACAATTTCATTGGATTCCAAAACCACTTCTTTGAGACTGGAGGAATTGGCAAAGGCATAGGAGGGGACTCGCTCCACGGCTCCATTCTTGAGGAAAAAGTAGGAGAGAGTCGTCATGCGGTGGAAGAGCTTCGAGGGGATGAAGTACTTGAGGATTCGCTCACGCACATTAAATTCCAGAACCTGAGTATTCGTCATCCGACTCATCAGTTTCCATTCCACGGAGCTTTTATCCGAGGGGCCGTAGATCCAACATTTTGCTTGCTCCACTTGCGTCATTTCTCCGTCCGTGGATTGTCCGTAGTCACATTGACAGTACATGGCATTATTTCCTTGGCAGGGGTCAAATGTTCCGGGGTCCGCTTGAGCCCTCACCCACGGCACGGTGGTCAAAGCAACAATTAGGAAGATCCACAGCATTGTCCGACGAAGGAGATACTCTCCTCTCAGTCCTGTCTCCTCCCCAAGTCTCCTCCTCTTTCCTCCTTCTCCCATCTCTTTGTCACTCTGTTTAAAAGGAAACATAAAAAATAAACATTCATTAAAATTATGCCGTGCAAATAATAAAGTACACACACCGACATAAATCTTCTCCATAATTAATTTTGTTATCACATTTTGTGTACTTCTTTTCCCTGCAGGTTATACGAATGTATGCACGTATCTGGAAATCTAGGGACATTGATTTAGTATGTAATATGCATGTATGTATGGAGTATGGATGCAGATGCAAGCATGTGTATGCATGGATGTAAATAAGTACATATTTAATTTCCATTGCAGTCTCTCAAACTGATCGATCAGGGACAAATGTTGACAGAAAACGGATTTTTTTTTCGAAACAGTAAGTGCATGCATTTATTTTATTTCTGCCTTCCCCTCTGCATTTTTATGACCCGATGGAGCAATGGGGTGGACACATAGGTGGTATATACGGTTCATCCTGTGTATAGCCATTAGAATTTAAAAAAAAAAAGCACACACGCACACTTTTCCCTGACCATTGTAGTGACGATAATACAAATGCAAGTATGTGTTACATCCAATAAAGTGAATTGAACTCTAAAAAGATGCACTCATGTTAAGCAAGAGATCTCTTTCCATTTAATTCCTCTCACTCCCCCACTTTGCCCGTGTTACTCTCTCTTCATTTCTACATTGTTTCCCGTCTCCATTTCTACATCTTTCTCTCAATCATCCTCTCTATTATTTATCTCTCTCTGTGTTGCTCTGACAATAGTTCTTCTTCTTTCTCCTTTTTCTCTTTCCGTCTCCCCAACTTCATAATCTATCTCTTTCAATTTCTCTCCTAATAATTTGTTGAACTTCGTGTGAACAATGCCAAGATAAAAAAATTCGAGGATTGCATCCGCCTCCAGTGTTCATTTGTAAACATTATCAATATAACTTATGAGTCTTCCCCGCTTTTACCTTTGCATGAAGTAAGAACACATTGTATTTTATATCTTTTAATATTATTATATCGAAGAGAGAGAGAGACAGAGACAGAGAGAGCAGGAACGTCGAAGTTGAACAGGTGATTCTTCACAATATGGCCCAATGGAGGAAGGAAGGAAGGGACTTTCATTGAGAGAACTTATTAATTCCTGGGAGTTAATGCAACCCCAGACCATAAATATTCAATAGCTTGGGCATTGTCATTATGCAGACGCAGCTCAACCCTAACAGACAGGGGGAATAAATACTCACAATCAGAGAGTGGGAGAGAGACGGTAGGGAAGGTGGGCTCCTCCAGAATGTTATCACACACACTAATGTACATAAATTCTAATCCAAAGCACTTGTTCCACTACAAGCCCTCCTCAAGTGTGTCACTGGAGTTCTGAACTCGTCCTGGAAGGTTTACTTGCAGAGAAAATGAAGGGAGGAATTTATTAAGGAAATGCACATATAAATATATGTGCTCTATTACAAATTACATGAAATCATCGTGGCTAGCTCTACCTCTATGAGAAAGCTTAAATCGTACGCATGTTCTTATGGAAAGAGATGCTCTTTTAACACATGGCCAAATGTTCCCGAAAAAAACGTCGATCCCTGATTTCCCTATCACATGCTTTAGCACACTTGTAGTCACAAATTTTCGGAAGTATATTGAATATTTAAGTGAAGGCATAAGAAATAAGGGAGGGGAAAAAGTTTGTACAATCAAGGGGGTAAAAGACCACAACGTGTATTCTCTCTCTTCTCCAGAATTCAAATTCGAGGGTGGGTGGATAAGTCCTCTCCCGGCAACCCTTATCACGCTTGTCATTGTGTGAAGGAATAATAACAATGATAGTACAGTAATAAATAAATATTCTCTACGCATCGACTCCTGGATAAGTATCATTTCCCGCATTTGAATACACCATCCGTCCCTCTTCTCAATTTAGAGTTATGACGTTATGATTCCCTGAATATTCGTAGAGCCCCAACTTCCATTTTTCCTGTGACTTCAATTTGTTTTCTGAAGACCTTGTTGTGTACTGAATCGCCTCCAAAAAGATTCCAGAACATGTCTTTGTAGGGGTAGGAGAGAAATATATTACTGAAGGAAGCACAAGATGAGGGAGAAGACAAGAAAATATATTTTGTGGCATAAAGTGAGACTCGCACTCTCAGAGTTATTTTTTTAAAGTTTTCCACAATCGTTTTTCACACACTGTGTGCAAGTGACACGGATGACGGAAGGACGCGTGTAACACCAACAAAGGAGTGAGAGGAGAGTTCAAAGGAACATTGTTAAACATGTCTTTCTTTTTCCCCCTTATTTCCCTCATTTCCTCCGCAGAGTCTCCAGACTTCTTTTTTCCCCAAAAGTCGACCTACTCTTGTCTTTAATGCCGTCGTCGTGACGTTTTGTAAATTGTATTATTTTTTAGCCCTCCTTGTCGAGGTTACTGTAAAGAGACGGATGAAAGTGTGAGAAAAAAATTAGAGACAGTAAGTGAATGAGTGAGGGATAGAGAGGGTTAAAAACGTGCTTTGCTTCCTCCTTTACTATTACATACGGTCCGGAGTTGATGGAGACGGAGCAAGACAGGATCGTAAATACAAGAAATACTGTGGAGAGATGTACGAGAAAACACGGAAATAAATCCATGCTCCTGCTACGCAAAAGCCACACGAACAATAGTAGTAAAAATAAGAGAGTTGAGAGAGAGAAGAGGGAAAAACCTGGTAATATTCAAGCATTAGACTATTGAGAAAGGCTGCTAGTGTGGTACTACTTATTGTTAGTATTTCATTTTTTCCCTCGTATTCCTGCCCATCGAACAAATAGAGCGAAAAATATAAAAATTGAGAAAAATATAAGAAAGAATAGGAAACAAGAAAACTAAAGAAGGGAATAAAAAAAGAGGAGTGGGAAAGGGATAAAGAGAACGTGAGAAAAAGAAGCCAAAAGAAATAGGAGAGCGCAGAAAAAGAAAAAAAATCAAGAAACAGAGAATTAAGGAGGGGAAGATAGAGAAAAGAGAAAGGGACACAGGGAAACAGAAGAGAAGAAAGAACGAAAAAGTAAAAGCAGGAAATGCAAGCACAAATGTATGTATAGCTGATAGCTGTGTCCTATTAGAAAAGAAGAAATACAAATAGCAAGGAATCAAATAACGACAGCGAGAAATAGAGAAAGAATCCGGTGACAAAAGGGAGAAAGAGACGCAAAATGGCATAGAAAAGCGAGAGAGACAAAAGTATGAGAGATTAACCTTCTATACAGTGAAATGACGGCGAAATCCGCACATTCTGTTTGGAACGCCATGCACAAAAGATTTCAGTGGAATAAGTGTGAGTGTTACACTCGGCAATAAATCCAAATCTTTTGAAGGAGCAGAAGAAAAACCGGCACACACCCAAAGATGCAAACAAGGAAGATGGAAGGGGTGAGAGGGTCTCAGAAAAAAAATTCCAGTAATACTTTGCACAATGAATTCCCTAATTGGACTCACGATCTGAGCCGAAAACGCGATTGTGTGATGGGAAAAGGAAGAGATGAAGAAAATTTCATTTTCCCCCTTTTACAGTAATGTAAGAAACAAGAATCCTATTACAACTCCCGCCTCTTCTGCTGCACCAGCCGACTACAATGTTTACACAATCCTTGGAAGTACAGGGAGTCACTGATACACATCTATATACACACCACGATCATATTTTTTGACAGCCAGGAGATGCCGAGGACGGAAACGGAAATTGGTGAGAGTGATTTTGCAGGAAGGAACTGCAGAAATAGAGAGTTGCGACAGCAAGAAAGAGAGACTTTGTGATTTTGTCACCAAACTAGCCCCAAAAATCGCCATCACCGCTTAACGCACTCCCCTTTCCCCTACAATACAAAGACTCTGCGGTGAGTCCAACGAGATTAATTACGCAGAGTAATATGCAGCTCACGGTATTATAGGTGTAACAATAAATCATTCCCCAATTAAAGTATCAGTTACGACGTCCATGTTAATCAAATGCCTTCCTCCGTCTCCCAATGTATCTGTCCCCATTTGTAGTAATAATGGATGAAACGCAAAAAGCAGTTTTTCCACATATCTCATTATATTAGGCATGTAGGGCTTTAAATACTTGATTCTGCGTTCTTTCGCCACATTCTCATTTCTTTCCTTTTTCGTGTTGGGGCAGATACTTTTTTCTCTTTTTGGCAAACAATATACATTTCGAAGCGAGAAAGAAGGAGAAAATGCTGATGCCATCAGTTGGTGTGGAGTCTGAATTCAAAAATGACTTTCCTGTGGAAGTACATTTCACTTCTTTAAGCATTTTCGAAAAAAATTCTGTGCCGCGAAACACCACGCACGATTTGCTACTTACGAAGATCCGAAGATGTATACGAATTTTAGCTTAGTTTAGTTTGTTAGTTCATTTGTTCTCTATATGTATGCACAAATAAGACACATATTACCCAACGACAAGTTGGAGGTTGTGAAGACTTACTTGGATATAACATGAACAATATATTACTTAACACTATTGTTGATAGAGTACTACAGGACAACACTGAATCCTATCACTTGAAGCTGTATACGTTGATGTGAAAGTGGAAACAATTGATTATTATTTTTTACAATAATATGTAGCTATGTAAACTGCAGAACAGATACAACATACAACCTTCAATTCTTGCTATCTAACAATAACAATTAAGTTAGAAACGAGCTAGAAATTAACTGGCCTGATAGAAATTTGGCGCACCTTGAATATTTCTGGCAATGGAGGACCCCATGGAACATTATTACAGTCAGTCCCCCTTAAATCCGCATTTTCCCTTTGCAGCGAGAAACTGTTGTAAAATGTAGCAATTTTATCCTCCACGGTGTCAGATAATGTTCCCCTCACAAACTTTCTCCAATTGTTAACATAAAAAGACTAAGAATGCTCCATGGGGTCCGCCACTTTCCCCCGTTGTCAGAAATATTCAAGGTGCGCCAAATTTCTACCAGGTCAGTTCATCTGTCGTAATTATTTCTAAGCCGTTCGTTCACCAAATTGCTGCCTTTCCGCCACATTATTATCCACCTACACCGCCAAATTACTGTTCGCTCCGCCGGCACTGCTGAATTACTTTTAGCTCCGCCCGTCTGCCTTAGTGTCCGCCTCTTGCGCCATGTCCGCCAGATTATTGTCCGCCTGTTCCGCCCGCCAACTTAGAATTCGATCCGCCTGTCCGTCAAGTTAGTATCCGCCTTGTCCGCCAAATTAGTGTCCGGTCCGCCTGTTTGCCAAATTAGAGTGTGTCAACCTTGTCCGGCTGTCCGCCAAATTAGTAAGTTCCTCTGAGTTGGGAAGCCATTTGAAATATATGTGCGACGACTTTCATTAGGTTGAGAAGTGAGTGTGGAATCAATGTGAGGGTGAACAAAAGCTTCACTGGTTCAAATGGTGTGTACCAGATCATAGCTGACTTTGGTGCAAGAAAAGGAAATGATCAAAGTGGTAACATCATTAACGGCTTAACAGTGATAAAGGATGTCATTATAATCCGGTTTGCATTGAATATTGAATCATATTGTGCTGCACGGGCTATTGGCATGATCGCGCGTCTGCTCACGAGGATCATCTGGTAACTTCATTACCACCTGAATTTTACATCGTTTTCTTTAATTACACGTTGTTTGTCTCGAAATTGATGAGTGACCACAATTATCCAGTTGGCCACAATGTCAAGCTATATATACCCTATGTATATTTTTAATAGATGTAAAGTCTGCAATTGTGACACACTTATTTCTTGTTTCGCATTCCGTCGCTCTTTTTTTCTCGCCTTTTCGTCCTTTTCTTTTGTCACTTTTCCATCAAGTGTGCGTGGATCATTGGTGTGATAAGTTAGTCGATTACTGATGTCACTTTGCAGCCAGCCCGAATGGATATTACCCATATCCTATCCTGTTAATACATTGGGTACTCCTGGAGATCACTCTGTACCCCGTTATTGAACCTAATTCCAGTCCCTGGACTCCGTTCCCCGTTGTTCTCCCCGAATGTTTACATTGCATAAGACGAAACATCGCAGGCATTCTTTCGAGGAGAATCCCTCCGGGAGAAATACACACACTGCTGTATCGGACATGAAAGAATTCCTCCCGAAGGCATCCCCATCATTCCGTCCCAGATTGATTGCCCATTGCCATTCTTATATGTTTGCTCGACCTTTTATCGTTTTATGCTTTATGGCACTGTAGTCAATACCTCAATACTAGCATTGCAGCTTGCATGCACTGCGCTAGTACTCATCATGATTTGGAGACCCACTTTACCTTTATTATGAAGACTCAATAGAGATTACTGCGACTACTTCATTCAGGATTTCAACTTGCGGCCAGAGAACTATATTCCCACAGTGCAACTTGTAGAATGCAAAACACCCAACGAATTAATTCCACTGCAGGATAATTTCGGAAAATCTAGTTGTTATAATCCAGCCGAATACAATATGTCCAGGGACCCGTCTTGTGGTTGATCAGCAAGCTCCATTTTATTGTGGTGAAGCGCCATATTTCATTCACACACGGTTGGTTGCTGGAAACTTGTGAACACTCAAGTAATCATGGGGTAATCATCATCATGTCGGCTCCACAAATGGTGGAAAAGCGATCGACCGAGCTACTGCATTTGTCTGGTTGTGTGTACTAGCACATAAATGTATCCCGTATTTCCACCTTTTCAAATGCTTTTAGCAACTTTGTTGCTATTGTAATGTAAATGTAATGAAATGAATGTGATGTAGTGACAACCTGACAAGTAATCATATCCTTGTCATTGAGTAATCCTCATGAGTAATCCTCATTGAGGATGTGGTTAATTGTCATTACATCTTTTGCCAAGCCAAAGGCATTTCTTTGTGAAGAAACACGAATAACTATTAAATTGCATCTGTGAACGTATTCCTGCATTTGTAACTGGAGGTAGTGTTGTAAGCACACTATTAAACTAGAGTGGACAAAATTGACCGTTGACGCTGAAACTTTGGCCTTTAAATGGAGGTCCCTTATGTTTGAGCCGGGGGGTTTGCCCCCCGCCAAAACCTGATCCTAATGTGTGATAAATTAAGACAATCCCCAATATTCGTCACGATGTTATAGTATTGCATTGTTAATTGTTACCGCATTAAAAGTTAATTTCGATTTTGCATTATTTCACATTAGAGCCAGTCTAGTCAGAATAACTTATAAATCGTTTTTTGAGAATTAATCAAGATTGAAGGATTGAGCATAAACATCTTGTTGTATTCGCTGCCAATCGCGACCTTTCGAAGATTTTTTATTCCAGCGAAAGGTACTGATTTGAGAAATCCAAAAGGTGGCTTCCCCACTGGAACCGAATGAGAATATGGTTTAATTGTTATTACATCTTCTGTGAAGCTAAATGCATTTGTTTTGCGTACGGAGAAGAAACATAAATTGCATGTGTGAGTGTACTCGTACATTTTCAACTGGTGAATGGTATTTTCAGTAAAGTTGTAAGTTATTGGATTGTGTTGCTGTGAGTTGACGAGACGTGGGACCAGATCTTATTCCTGTGGCGTATGCAGATGCATTGTTTAATGCGCGTCGCATTAAAGAAGTGCGCGGCAGGTCGTTCTCTGACTGTTTTCTGTCACGGCGTGTGTCTGTCCGTCTGCCGAATGCTGACAAACAAGGTACTCCAGTATCACTCTGGAATGATTCAAAGGCTTTTATAAATAGATTATTATTATTACTTTAATCATTTTATGTAAATATTTCCGTTGAGACACTGCCGGCACATCGACAACAATGGAGGGCGCTGGCCCAATCACGGGGATTATTTAAGCTTCAAATGCTTGTCCGGGAAACCAGAAAACTGTTGTCAGTTGATCTAGATGAATTTACACTTGGCATTTAACTATACGTGAAAACTAAAATATGTTGGGTATGTGGTTTTGTTGGTTGGGATTTGCACGATTCGCGGCCAAAAAATCTTAAATCAATCTCCGTGATTGGGCCAGCGCCCTCCATTGTTGTGCCGGCGGTGTCTCAAAGGAAATATTTACATGAAGTGATTAACGTAATGATCTATTTTTTTTATAAAATGCCTTGTACCATTCCAGAGTGATTCTGGGTATGTCACATGTAAATGCCGATTTTTGACATTTTTTTGACATGCAGTGTAATTATGGAGATTCTGGTTGTTATAATCGATTGCAAGGGGAAATGCCCGATGGCAAATCTGCAGGTAATTTTTAATTGTCCTCCTTGAAGCGGTGGTTGAATTTTTATTGCATCCCCAGCCAAGTCAGCTGAGCCAAATGCACCTGTTTACGTATGGCGAAGACATAAATAATCACACTGCATCTGTGAATTTTGAACACTTTCCACTTTCTGACTGGAGGATGTTTTTTTCAATAATTTAGATTTAGATTATATTAATGAGCTGATAGGTCGTGTAATCATGTCTTATTCCTGCGACGTATGCAGGGTCGCTCTTACATAGGCAGCAAGGACGTTATCTGATTGTTTACATGTTTACAAACATTCTTTACAAACTGTTTTACTCTTTGGCGCTGAGATTTGCAGGGCCGTACTGGAAATGCTCTAATTGTATGTCATGTCATGTCATGCCTCGTGTCTCCATGCTTTTGTCTCGTTGTCCCTCTTATCCATTGGTCGCTCTCGTCATTCCCTTGTTTTCTTTCGTGGCTCCCTTCTTTTGTCTTTTTTTACTCTTCTTTTTCCTTTGCGCCTCTCTCATTACTCCCTTTTTCTCTCTTTGCGCTTTATCTGTCTCTATTTACTCTCCTTTTGCATCCTTACTTACTCTCTTCTTCTCTCTCTGTTTACTCTGCTGACCAATATGTCTAGGACTGCTTGCCTATTGGTTTATTATTTTATTTATTCTTTCTTGGCTTTTTTCTTTGGTCTCGCTCTCTTTACTCTTTTTCATTGCATTTCTCTCTTTACTGCAAGCTTCCGCTTGCGTGTGAACTGTCAATTAATTGACAGTTCACATTCCTATTGGCTGGATGTCCCCGCGTTAGACTTCACCCTGTTCAACATTCATTCTTTTTCTATTATTTTCTCATTCACTCTCTTTCTTGTCGTTGACTCATTCACACTTATGTTGGATTGTCTCGGCCATCTTCGTTTTCTCTTTTCCTTTGACTTTATCTATTTACTGCACTGGTCTCGACCCTTTTAACCTAATCCTTATTAAATCTATCCTTATTATCCTATTCATTAACCTAATTGTCCTAAACATTTACTTCTGTTAATAAACTAACCTAATTGTGTTTAGCTAACCTAATTCTACGCTTGAATTCCTGCTCATCTCCTGTCATTACTTCCTTCTTTGGTCTTTCTCCCTCCTTTTGTCTCACT
>JAQGBT010006406.1:0-12543 GCA_034698585.1 Disparrhopalites patrizii
CTTGATTTCTGTCTCTTTTGTTTTCTTGCCTTCTCTCTTTTTTACTTTCTTGATTTCTGTCTCTTTTGTTTTCTTGCTTTCTCTCTGTTTTGTTTTCCTGCTTTCTCTCTGTTTTGTCTTCTTGCTTTCTCTTCCTTTTGCTTTCTTGATTTCTCTGTCTTTTATGTTCATGCTTTCTCTCTTTTTTGCTTTCTCTCTCTCTTTTGCTTTCTTGATTTTTCTCTCTTGTTTTCCTGCTTTCTCTCGTTTTTCCTTTAATTATTTCTCTCTTTTTCTTTCTACCTTTCTCTCTGTTTTGTTTTCATAATTGTTTTGCTTTCTCTCTTTTTCTTTCTAGCTTTCTCTCTGTTTTGTTTTCTTGCTTTCTCTTTTTTGCTTTCTCTTTATTTTGCTTTCTTGCTTTCTCTCTGTTTAGTTTTCTTGCTTTCTCGCCTTTGCTTCCACTGCTTTCTCTCTCTCTTTTGCTTCTCTTTTTCTTTTACTGCCTTCTCTTTTTTTGTTTTTCTTGCTTTCTCTCTTTCCCCCGTGATGACCAATGCTTTCTTCGGTGTTTACTCTCTGCTTTCTTTCTTATTCATGCGTCCGCTTATTTTCTTTCTTGTTTTCACTTTTCTCTTTTCCTTCCCTGCTTTCACTAGTGCTTCTTCTCCAAGTTGTTCTTTCTCCTTCATTTTCATTTTCTCCCTATTTCTTTTGAAAGAGCTTTCCATTTACGACTCTATTTGTTTAAAGGTCTTCCGTTTATGGTAATTCAATAAGTTGACTCCCGGCTTTCATACACCAGTACGAGTAATTCCTTGTTGCTTTAGCCTCCTTTCTAGTCCTCCGCTCCAGCATCAAGTTCAGGTTCTATCAAAACGTTTTTCCATTCCATTGATTGTTTTCAGTATTTCCTCTTGGGTTAGTTCAAATTGTAGTGCACTTTTCATTAGCGATGGCCAAAATACATTGTATTTAAAATACAGGTTTGTGTTTGTAGGCAGGTGAAGCCCAAAAAATGCTCGGTACGGGATGAAAATGAGAAACTCACACTTGTCTGACTTGGATTTGTGACTTGACTCTTTATAGGCAATTGTGATACAAATTGCAATTGTGTAAGTGTATTTGTATTTTGTAATCAGCATTTGGAACCAAAGTGTTTTTATTGCTTTAATGCTGTTTTCTCTGTTTTTAATGCATACCTGAGCTTATTTCATTTTGGGGGAGGCAAGGGAAATCAAGTTCCAATTGTTTTTCACCATTCAATTCAAAATCCAATCTGGCAGACGAGGACGTTGTCATATTTGCTTCTACTATTCAATTCAGCTTTCCGAAGCTCTATCCAGCCACAAATTAATTATTACTGACACGTCCTACTAAATCCTGCGTTCCCTTTAACTACGATAAGCGCCGCTGTATTCGAAATAATGACGACTGTACAGTGGGTACGTAGTACGTATAAGCTACATATTTTATGTTCTGTATAACAACTTTTCTCTGTAACAATATTTTTCGCCTTTGCCGTCAGAGTTGTTATATAGAGGCTTCACTGTATCTGTATCTCCCCCGAATTCTCTCCAGCTGCTAATGAATCTTCCTTCCCAGCAAATTCAGGCACGTGTGTGCGGTTTAGGATTCGTTCTACAGAAAAAAGCGTAATTCCTTTCCCCTTTGATTCACCCGCCTCCAAGTCATTAATGTAATTCATAATGGTTTCTCTCACGTTCTCTTTATTTATACACACACACAGTAATCTTTAGTGCACGCTGCAATGCCAGGATTTTCCTCCAGCCAAAACTCAAGGTGGGATGCGAACCTTTTTTTTCATGGAAAAAAAAAACTTTTTTTTAGTTCTTTTTTTTTTAATTCCTGAGCATGAGAATCCTCTGTGGCATATTTTGTAGCTTCTCTAATGCTTTGTGTCTTTGTTATTATCTGGGAGGAAATTACCCGGGAGTTTCCGGGCATTGTTTGGAATTTAATAAAGCAAATACAAAGAGTCAGGAGAGGAATGCGGAGGGCTTTGGGTTCCTCCTTCACTTGGAAGGCCTCCAAAACGTTTTCCACGGGGATCCTCTTGAGCAACATTTTTTTCCCCCGCATTTTATTCCTTGCCCTGATTTTATCCTTAATTTTCTCTTTTTCTTTTCATTCTCTCTCCCTTTCCGTCTCTTGATTTTTCTTGTCTCTATATTTTGCTATTTCCGACCTCTCTTCTCCCTTTGTTTTCTGCATTTCCCGTCCTTTCATCTATTTCTTTGGCTTCGTTTTTATTATTTATTTTTTTTACTTTAAAAAGCCCGGGTTATTCCGTGTATTCTTGACTCGCTTTATGGCCTGTGCATTTGTCGCTTCCTCCGGTCTCCCCCGCTTCCCTCCCGTGGCGCTTTATGGGCGAAATCCATACTCATTGTCAGAGATGGGAGAATCCCGCATTAAAAATCCAATCTTTTAATCCGGATTAGAGATTAATAAACCCAATCCGCTAATCCTGCTGTTACAGTTGATTTAATCCAATCCCAACAATCAATCCAGGTACAAATATTTGCAATTTCATCCAGTGACAATCCAATCCATCTTACAGAAAAAATAATCGGATTAAATTCGGGATGGGATTAATAATTTATCCCTCAAAATTAATACTGCTAACTGCATTTTTTTCAATGTTTGATACATTTGGCCAACTAACGAAAACTGAAAGTTACAAACTGCTTGTTCTTTTGAAACATTGTCTACTTAAGTTTAAAGTTTCCATTGATTTTTAATATGCCAACAGATTTCTGGTGCAGGAAATGGCAAAATAACATTGTCAACCGTTCATTTGACGGTAAATTAGCGGATAAATTGTATACGAAATCACAGATGCACAGGGTGCTAAGATACGATATGCGGCCCCCTAAACAATATGGTCCAACAATGTTGCAAAATTCCGTTGCAAAATAGACAAAGCATTTTTCCTATGCAGAATCTTATTGTGGATCTAGGCAAAAAAATTCATCCCGATCCGACCAACAATGGCCGAGTTATAGCGGTTTTTTCAAAACAAATAAAAAATTTAAATTTTCGACAAGATGAATTTTTTGTTTGTGGCTTTAGACACAAATCTTTTAATGTTCTCCCAACGGTACAAATTAGAATAAAGGAGTTTTCTGAGAACAAATTTTATTGTTAATCTATGAAAATTATTTCCATAAAGTTCAAACACGAATTTATTAAGTTATGGCGATTTTTCCGCGCCAAGTTTAAAAAACTAAAATTTCCGAAAAATCTAATTTTTTTATTTCATTTTTAAAAATGCATATTTCTGATATAAAATTGTCTTGCAAATTCAGCAAAAGAAATTTTATCCAGATCGCACCAAAATTACAAAAGTTATGGGAGTTTTTCAAAAAAAAGTTTACAAATTTTAGTTTTTAGAGAAATTTAAAGGTTTTTAAATTTGTTTTCGAAAAATCGCCATAACTTGGTCAATTCGTGTTTGAACTTTATGGAATTTTTTTTATAGATTCGCAATCAAATTGTGCTTATAAAACGCTCTTCTCCCAATTTGTACCGTTGGGAGAACATAAAAAATGGTGTGCCTAAAGACAGAAATAAAAAATTACTTTTGTCGAAAATTTAATTTTGTTTTGAAAAAAAACCGCCATAACTCGGCCATTGCCGGTCGGATCGGGATGAATTTTTTTCCTCTAGATCCACAATAAGATTCTACATGCGAAACATGCTTTGTCTATATTTTGCAGCATTGTTGGATCATATTGTTTAGGGCGGGCCATATCGTATCTTGGCACCCTGTACACAGTTACTGTCATTATTTGGTTAATTAATTCTATAGTTTTAGTTACGTGTGTACTAGCAGTTTTTGTATATACATAATATATAAATAATTGCATCTCTGCGTGTGTTCTCTGCGATAGTTGTTTATGGCAGCGAATCCTAATTTTGTTTTACAATTCTTTGTTAGCAACCAAATCAGCGCTAAACAAACTTTGAGAATGGAAACCGTGAGAAGCAGTTTTATAGCTGATTAATCCCATCTGAAATTTAATCCGATTAATTAATCCCAGTTAAGCTAATCCGGGCCAGTTTTAATTGAATCTAATCCATATTAATCAATCCCGCGAAAATTTAAATGAATCCGCACATATTAATCATAAATTTTGTCGAATTTGATCTTTAATCGCAATCCTAATCTGTAGACCATTTAATCCCCCATCTCTGCTCCTTGTAGCGGTGAGCTCTTGAAAGGGCGGCGCTGAGGAAAGGCCTTGGTCTTTCCGGGGGAGAGAGCTTCCACAGAGGAAAATTGGAGAGGGTCTTCCCACTTAAAAATGATCAATATTGGCACAGTCCACCTTCCACGTCCGGCCCTTTGCAGGGTGGCTGCCAAAAAAGCGTATATTTATTTCTGCTCATCTCCAGAACATCTCCAAAATCTCCATCTTCCCTCTCTTCTGTCTTTCTCTTGCTCTCCAGGCCTTCCTGGAAAACATTTTATTCCCGAAGTCGGAGTGCAAACGAAGGAAAGGAAAAAGAAAGCAAAAGTAAAGAAAAGTGAACTTTCTAAAGGGAAAATCCCGGTTTTAGGATGCTTTTTCAAAGGAAATCATAGCCGGTGAAATCCAAATTGGACTTAATTATATCTAATGGGAATTCATGCTAAAGAGCAATTCACCCGGAGCACTCGTGATACAGAAATGATTTACGGGAGAAATAATTGCTGGCATGAGAAAAACTGCTGCTGCTTGGATACTTAACAATTCTCCCTGCTGAGATCACGATCAGTCCTGGGATTTTCATATACATCCCCATTTGTTCCCGACAATGAGCGGGACAAGAAGGAGAAAGTGCGGGAGAATTAAAATTCGAATATGTGTAAAGCAGAAAATCAGAGGAAGGTAACCGCAGGACAAAATAAGGAATCAGCAAGACCAAAAAAAAATTAGAGCTCGGAAGGAATACGAATAATATTCGAATTCGAACCGAATTCAAACCGAATCCAATCCAAATGTGCTGGATTGGGTTCAATTCGAATCGAATACGAGTAAAAAACCGAAATTGCTTCCTAAAACGAATCCAAACGGAATACAAATCTTGAATGAGTATTTGTTTGTAAATTCGACTCGAATACGGATACGAATTCACGAAATACCCGATTCTATTGATCCGTATTGGTTCTTCCAAAATTTTCTAAAAGGCAGAGGTGTCCAAAATACTTGAATTGTAATTACGAAATACAAATTACAAAATACAGTTGGAGGCTTTAATTACAAAATATCAATTTTACATTCGACTGCCTTCCAAGTATTTAATTACAAATTACAAAATACAATTATATTTTGTGCCGAACGCAAAATACAAACTACAAAATACATCAGTAGCAAGTAATGTATTTAAATTCATACTTGTTTCAATTACAAAATACAAGTAATTGCATTTAAAATACGCTTTTTTAATACAAAATACAAATAAATGTATTTAAAATACGTATCATATGCGTTCATGTTCATTTAAGAGCATAGCCAACAAATGACAAATACTGTTTTGCCCGGGTGCATTTTTAAATTACAAGATGTATTTAAATACAAATTCAAATACAAATTAAATACAAATGTATTTAAATACAAATTCAAATACAAATTAAATACAAATGTATTTAAATACAAATTACAAAATGCATGGAGAGCACATCTGTATTTGAAAATACAAATGCAAAATACAAAAATGTATTTTAGATACGTATTTCAAACACATGTATTTTAATTACGATGTATTTTGGCCACCTCTGCTAAATGGTACAAAAGGCTAAATCTTAGCAAATGCATTTCAAACTTTAGTTTTACCCGCATTGAGTCACTTTTGGGTCTCAACCGAGGATATTTTGGATTATATTCGAAATGGATTCGAATCCAATTCGAATACAAATCCGAATCGAATTTTTTTCGAATTTATAAGAATCGAATACAAACCGAATTCAAGTCACAATGTCGCTCATTTTTCAAATCCATTGCGGGAGCATTATTCGATTCGAAAAATCAATCAGAATCCAAATAGTAGGAATAAAAATTTTGACATTCGAATCGAATACAAACCAGACCTTGAAAATATGCGATTCCTTGGGAGCTCTAGAAATGAAGGAAGGAAGGGAAAATAAAGGGGACACACGAACCCCGAGAAATGGAGAGAAAGTAGTGGAGAAAGCCTCCGTTTATAATTTGGTGGTAGCTCTTCATCTTCTCAACGTCCTTGTGCTGGGAGAAAGTGATAATAATTTATTTCCATCTGTTTACTCCTCCTCCTCATTTTCTCTCTCTCCGTCTCTCTCTCTCTCTCTCTCTCCCTTTCTTGCTTTCTCTCTCTCCTCTGTTTCTCTCATTGTTTAATGTAATTTCCCCCACGAAATGTAACTCTCCACTTGCCTATCCATGAACTTATAAAGAAATTACATTACACCTCCGAAGAAGCTCCTCGTGGGAACTAAATTCCCTTGTACGTAACTCCTCAGAATCCACCAACCATACCAATTTGCCCCTAAAACTTTCCCTTTTCTCCTTTCCGCCCCAACAAAAACCTTCCACCCAACAAGGAATTTTCCCAAGCCGAATGTTCCGACTTTTTTGTACTTGTTAGTCTCATTTCTCCTCTCATTTCCAATTTACGCAGGCGATCGTAGATACTAATTTCTAGTCCTATAAAATTAATCTAGAGTCGTTGAAGTGGTGGGGAGATTTTCCCTTTGAAATTTTCCTCGAAAATCCACTTGAAATTTCATTTTTCTCGAAAATCCGCTCGTAATTTTATTTTCCTCGAAAATCCTTTTGACATTTTATTTTCCTCAGAAATCATCCTGAAGTTTTATTTTCCTCAAAAATCATCTTGAAATTTTATTTTCCTCCAAAATCCCCTTTGAAATTTCATTTTCTTCGAAAATCATCTTCAAATTTTATTTTGCTCGAAAATCCCCTTGAAATTTTATTTTGCTGAAAATTCCACTATAATTGTTTTGTTCCTCGGAAATCCGTTTGAAAGCAGAGAAAGCGGGGAAGGAATGGATATAGTGAAGTCTCCCTGTAACAAGTCTCCGTATAACAACATTTTTATATAACAAAATTATTTTTTCCGCCCTTATTAGTACATATGTATATAAAGTACACATTTTATGTCCTATATAACAACATTGCCAAATAACAATATTTTTTTCTCTTCCCATCAGTGTTGTTATAGAGAGACTCTAATGTAATTGTGTTGTATTTTTTAATTTTTATCAATTCCCCCATTCCGGTGGTTTCTGCTCCTTCACGCTCCCCAAATGAGCCAGAGACATGAGGCTTCCCTTTTTTTCCTATTTTTTTCTATTCTATCACTCCACTTTATTTCTCAAGTGCTTCTCACGAGAGAAACAACAAGTCCTTTTTTTCACACGCCTGCACGCGTGTGGAAAAAAAAGGTACAAAAAAAACATGGATAAAAAGCAAGCGCTTTACTCCATAAATGTTCTTCCTCCGCATCTTTTTTTCTCTCAAATCTCTCTCTCGAAAACCTCTCTGTCCCTCCGTCTCGCTCTCTTCCTCGGATGTCTCTCTCCCACATAAATACAAGCACTTTGGCGTGAAAGATCCGCTCCAGCCCCAATGACTTTTACACATGCAAAGTGGAGGCACAGCCCCGACGTTTCTAATGCATTATTTCATACGCCTGAGCACATGTACAGGGTGCCCCATCCAAACATTTTCTCCATTTCCTTATTTGCCGTCCCGGTCCAGGAGAGTTTAAAATCACAATTGCCACCCTGTACGTCTATGAATGTGCACTGTGCCCAGCTTATCACCCATAAAACCCTCATGGTACCTAATGGTGGCACTTTTCCACGTATCTTTTCTTTGGATGGGGAGTATTTTTTTCCCCAAAAAGAAATGGCCAGTGCGAAGGTACAATATGGGAATATAATTATATTCAATTACAGGGGAAATCTGACCCAAGTGACCGCTTGGGCTGAATCATTTACTTGAACCACACAATTTTGTATCTATTTTTTGGGGTGGACGTAATTTATGGAGTAAAAAATTAAAACGTAATTTATGTATTTTTTTATTCCCTCAGTTTTAAACGAGAACAAGATTAACGATTTTTTTTTTAACAGTAATTGATTAGGTACATTTTTCTGGTCTCGCCCTTGCGTAGCAAAATTATCCCTGTGACTTGATAAAGCTAATATCGCAGTCCGGATTTTGACCCTCAGTTTTTTTATATTTTTAATGAGAAGATTTTTTTTTACATTGTAGATTCCCGCGGAAATTTCGAAATTGTCAAGGGAATCCTATTTGACAGAATTTTTTGGTTATTCGAATTAATCCCAAGCTAACAAGGAGAAATTTGCTGTTGGTGTTGGTGTTTTGGTCTCTTCAGATCCGCTGCCTTCCTCGGCCTCCTCCGCCGTCCAGCTGGCAAAGGAACTGCTGGCTCCAAATAGATCTGCTCCAGGTTAAATGATAAATACAGGATAAACAGAATGATAAAAAATAAATCAAAAGCTCCTATCAAAAGCTCCCCAAAAAAAAAAATTAATTACGACGGGAAAACTTTAATGGTTAAGTAAATAGACAGAGATTGTGCATACAAAAAATTACAAACATAGAATTTTGGAGTGTAAAAAAGGGAGGGGAAAAATAAAAATGCCCAAAATATGATTTATGACGTCATCAAATAGTAAACAGCTCAAGTTAGCAAACAAGGAAAAGGGAAAAGCTTTCTGGGATGCAGAAATTCACGATTTCCTATCATTACTCCACATTACTTTCATCCTAGAAGCTCTTATTGACTTCAAATTCTGTTTGGACGGAAAAAGAGACAGAAGGAGAGTGAAAGAAAGTGAAAGTGAGAGAGAGAGACAGATGAAGAGATTAAAAGGGAGAGATAAAAAATGAATACTTTTGAAGAGAGAAAGAGAGAGGAAGGATTTGAGAGAGTAATCTTTACCCGTGTCGTCCTTCTGCTGAAAGTCGTCGGAGTCTCCTCTTTTCTCCTCCTCGGCCTCATCATCCTCCTCCGGCAAAGCCTCCTCAGCCTCTTCCACATGCAAAAGTGGCGGTGGCTGGAGATTGGCCGGGAGGAAATTGGGCTTGTTCAAAGCCACGGCCGTCCCGTCCTGGAGGATGAACTTACCAGGGACTTTCCCCTGGCTGTCCCCTTTGATCTCCTCTCCGCCGTGGCTCTTCCCCACGAAGATCACGCTCTCCTCTGTCCCATCCAGAACATATACAGAAAGGAGGAAAGTAAAACAAAAATGGGAGAAAATAAATAGATGCGAGGGAGAGTTCATTATTCCAATCTTGTTTTATTGCAAGTACTTACTACTTTCTTCCAAATTTTTTATATTAGGGCCTTGCGTGTGTTTTGGGAAGGAAAGGGGAATTTCCTGCTCCGGACTATTAACAAGAAGGAGATAAAGAGGGAGGCTGAGGGATAAAATTATTTTCATGCTTTCTCTCTCTCTCTCGCAGTTTTTATGGGGGGAAGAGTCCTTTTTTTTATTTTTGTGGGAAGGTGAGGTTCCTCTTCTTTCTTAAGCTTTCTCCATGTACTTTTCCCTTAATCTCCTCTATCTCTCTTCCTCAGCATTTCTCTGGCACTAATCCGTTTTTCTTTGTCAGACGCGTCTCAGTGTGTCTCGTGGGATTTTGCCTTCCAGTTTAATTTTTCTCCTTTTTTCGCCTATTTTCTTGATCTTTCTCTCTTTTTTTTATTCGTTCCTTTTTCGTGTATTTTGTTCTTCTTTCTCTCTTTTATTTATTTCTTCCTTTTTTCTACATTTTGTTGATCTTTCTCTCTTTTATTTATTTATTCCTTTTTTGTACATTTTGTTGATCTTTCTCTCTTTTATTTATTTATTCCTTTTTTGTACATTTTGTTGATCTTTCTCTCTCTTATTTCTGTCTTCCTGTTTCGTCTATTTTGTTGGTGTTTCTATGTTTTATTTATTTATTTATTTCTCGTCTATTTTGTTCTTTTTTCTTTTATTTGTTTCTTCCTGTTTCGTCTATTTTGTTGATCTTTCTCTCTTCTATTTATTTCTCCTTTTACGCTTATTTTTATTGATATTTCTCTCTTTTATTTATTTATTCCTTTTTCGTCTTTTTTGTTCTTATTTTTCTCGTTTATTTATTTCTTCATTTTCCTCCTTTCTTTTTCAACTTTTTCCTTTTCTTTTGCCTAATGTTTCCTCCTATTTTTCCAATATTATCCTTTTCTTTCGCCTATTTTTTCCTCCTATTTTTGTCAATTTTTTCATCCTTTTCCCTTCATTTTCCCCCTTTTCTTTTTCCATTTTTTCACCGTCTGTACCCTCACGTTTCCTGCTTTCTTTTTAAATTATCAACCTTGTTTTCCCTGCTTTCTCTGTCAATTTTCGTTTCTCTCCTTTTTCCTCCTTTTTTTCAATTTCCCCCCTCATTTTTCCTGCTTTCCTTTCCAGTTTTTCCATCCTCTTTCCCCTCATTTTCCATCTTCCAGTACGGAATCGGAAGCAATTCCTCTTTTGATATTGACCCTACCATTTGATGTCATTGACATCCCCATCGCCTGAGCTCCGCCCTTTAATTTACCGTCCTTTTATCCTCCTCCGAATCTCCTCCAATTTCCCTTTGTACGATCTTCTCTATAGGCAACGCCTATATCTTTCCTTTTAATACCTACAACTACATACAAAGAGCCTTAGGTTTTTTACAAACTTCCTATTTTCATAGCTTCCAGCCTAATGAAGAGACCGCAAATTTAAATGGAAGATACGACAGTTGGCAAGGCCATAGGAAAAAAAGAGAGCGTATCTATTAATAATAATAATTATCTAATAATAATAATTATCCAATAATAATAATTATCCAATAATAATAATTATCTAATAATAATAATTATCCAATAATAATAATTATCCAATAATAATAATTATCCAATAATAATAATTATCCAATAATAATAATTATCTAATAATAATTATTATTATAATTAAAAAACGTACCAAATTCCTCCGTCCACTTAATGAGTGCTTCGACCCTTTGGGCCAGCCGCCTCACCTCGTCCCTCAGCAGGGCCTTGGCATCCCAATGAGTGTCGAAGGCGTCCACTTCTCCTCGTCTTTCCTCTTGTGGCTCTCCGAAAAAATCCATTTTTTCCCCGGACACTAATTATGTTCACAATTTTTTTTTCTCTTCCTCGGAGAAATATTCTCTTCAGAATCTCCCTTGGAAATTCTAAATGCTCTTAATGGACCCCCGCTTTTAATTGGACTAATTTCCTCTCCGAAAAAATGACCAGATTCACGAGGAAAAATGCACAAAAAACGGGAGAAAAATGAGGAAAAAATTAATATTAAAGAGAGAAGACGAGCTGAGGCTTTTATAGTAACGGATGGTCCACGTCAAAGGATGGAAAGGGAGACGAAGAGAGAGAGAGACAGAGAGAGAGAGAGAGAGTGAGAGAGGCAAAGGGCTTATTATTATTCCGATTCTCTCCGTCTTCTCCCTTGTCCATAACGTGAGTTGCCTCCTAAAGGACGCGGTGTGTGTGCATTTGCATGTCTTTCAAGAGAGAAAAACGCCCTATTTTCCCTATCAAAAACTTTTTTTTCAATGTGTGAGGGCAAACTTAACCTTGTCCATGTAATCGTATGCCGAGTCAGGAATTCCCTTTCCTCCTTTCAACTTTCAACTTCTTCCCCGAATCTCTCCAATCTCTCACCTCTAAAAACACGACTCGAGTCCGTCTCTTTAACGGACAATTTCTCATTCCCTTTCCAACTTTATCCTGCATCCAGAGGTTTTCTCTCTTTTTGGCAGTCTTCCGCTTTTTTTATTTCCGTCTCTTTATCACTTCGCCTTCTCAACTTTCATTTATTCTCCTCGTTTTCTATATTTTCCTTCCAATTTTTATCTCTCCATTGCTCTCTTATTCTGTTTTCCTCTCTATTTTTTTTCGATTTTCTTATATTGTCTCTGTTTCTTTCTGTTCTGTTTTTTCTCTGTTGTTATTTGTCTTTTTTTCCTTTTTTCTATCTGTTTTTCTTTCTCTTTTTCTCCTTTTTTGTCTCTGTTTATCTCTTTCTCCTTTTTTCTCTGTTCCTCTCTGTTATTTTTTCTCTGTATCTCTCTGTTCTTTTTTATCTGTTTCTCGTTGATCATTTTTCTCTCTGTTTTCCTTTCTCTATGTTTTACTTTTTTCTGTTTGTTTCTCTGTTCTTTTTCCCTCTGTTTATCTCTTTCTCCTTTTTTCTCAGTTTCTTTTCTTTTTCTCTCCGTTTTTCTGTATGTTTCTCTATGATCTTTTTTCTCGGTTTCTCTCTGTTTTTTTTCTTTTGTTCTCTGTTTCTCTATCTCTTTTCCTCTTTCTCTTTTTCTCCTGTGTTTCTCTGTTTATCTCTTTCTTCCTTTTCTGTCTGTTCCTCTCTGCTATTTTTTTCTCCATTTGTCCCTGGATCTCCTTTTTTTCTGTTTCTTGTTTCTTCTCTGTTTCTTTATTTTTTTCTGTTTCTTCTCTGTTTCTTTATTTTTTTCTGTTTCTTCTCTGTTTCTT
>JAQGBT010006407.1:0-12540 GCA_034698585.1 Disparrhopalites patrizii
CACCAGCCGAAAGAGCGGGAAAATTAATTTCATGATCGGACGGGCCAAATTGTTTAAAACTAAATTGGCGGTCCAGACAAAAGAGGGGAAAAGCTAATTTGACAGTTTGACAGGCCAAATTGTTTCATTAAATTGGCGCACCAGCCGAAAGAGCGGGAAAATTAATTTCATGATCGGACGGGCCAAATTGTTTAAAACTAAATTGGCGGTCCAGATAAAAGAAGGGAAAAGCTAATTTGGCGGTTTGACAGGCCAAATTGTTTCATTAAATTGGCGCCCCAGCCGGAAGATCGGGAAAATTAATTTCATGGTATGATGGGCCAAATTGTTAGCATTGTTTATTAGCATCTAATTCAGTATGGACTGCATCTAATTAACCCTATGATTATCCTTTGATAATCAACCAACGACTATAGTAACCTCACGCGCTACGCGGACAAATACAGTGGAGTCTCTCTATATCAAGTCTCCTTATAACAATATTTCCGTATAACAATATTATTTTTTCCGCCCTTCGTACAAGTAAAGCGCATATTTAATGTTCCATATATATAGCAACATTTCCCAGTAACAATATTTTTTCCTTCGGTAGCGCCATTCACACCTCCCTTGTGTAACCCGTTAACAAAGCCTAGGTATGAGAGTAGGTCACTTGTACTAGGTTATGTAGGAAGTTATCCGTGTGGAGACTAACCAAGAAATAACTATATGTGAGACTCCGATGGAAATGTCTCTTATATGAGTAAGATGTACTGACAACCAAGTGCCACACCAGTATCGCAATTAACCCTGCCACTGATTGCATTTTTAACGCCATCGTTTTCACAGATGCTCTCTGGCAACACTTACAGTCGACTCTCACTATAACAGCACCCTATAAAACATCAAATTTCGCTTGTTACATATATCGAAAAACTGTTATAGAGAACAGGCATATCTATGTTAACAAACAGGAAAAGTTTTTGAGGGGAGCATTTTTTGCTGCTGTTATAACGAGAGTACTGTTATACAGGGTACTGTTATAGCGACAGTCGACTGTACGTCATATATTGACAAACTCACCTTAAAAAGGGATTTCTTGCAATCACCAAATTATTCATACGTTTTATGGTGAATATCCTTGCAAAATTTAAAGAATGCGATGACAGGGTGAAAAGTGGATTCTCCGTGTAACAATATTCTCTCTATAACCAGATTCTCGAGTACCCCGTAGCACTTATGCATTCTCTCTGTAACACCAATGTTCCGTCAGGCATTCAGGATATAGCGTACGTAATTCTCTGTAGCAACACTTCCATTTTTGGGTGTCTAGACGGAGAGATTATACCTTAAGAAGACGTTAAATCAGCTATAGTTCCATGCAGTCATATATATACAAATCCTACTACAGTCGACTCTCTCTGTAACAGTCCCCTTTATAACAGTACTCTCGTTACAGCAGCAACAAAAAATGCTCCCCTCAAAAACCTTCTCCAATTGCTAACATAGAAATGTCTGTTCTCGATAACAGTTTTTCGCTATCACAAGCGAAATTTGATGCTTTATAGGGTGCTGTTATAGCGAGAGTCGACTGTAAAACAAATGCGTAAATATATACATATTAAAATACCCATTTCCCCGTTTCATTCTCCAAGCACGCTATTTCTGCATTTATTCTGTACGTAACAACCTCTCTTTATAACAGCATTTTTGTTGTTCCCTTGCATGCAATGTAGTTATAGAGGGACTTAACTGTGAACTCAGTTGTTGCTTTACGTACTTGGAGTAATATTTAGCCTTGAAGCTGTAAAAAGCTTTGCGGGGAATTTTCATTAAAAAACGGGACTGATTATTTACTATTACAATAAGTTTAAATTTTCCCGTACCGAAATTATGTGGCGCCCTTTTTCGTCCTATATGGCCCATTAAGTCCTGTGGCATATTAAGCAGAGATGTTAATTAATACAGAAATTCCTCCTATGAAATTCACTCCCTGCAGGATGTGATTTCATTCGAAACTTTCGGACTATTTTGCTGCCTTGTGTTTGGCGTTCAAATGATCTCTGCATGATTGGGATATTTACACAATAGTCAACCCCTAGCAGAGCTATGCCATGGGATGTAATTACTATCCAATCATTGATTACATAGAATGTGTGGATATGGACTTATGTGAAAATTACGTTTGTATACAAGATATGTAACAATGCTCCTTCTTTACAGCGTATACGTAATTGGGGTCGGTGAGTAATAATAAAGGGGTGTATCCAGCAGGAAATGTCCACATGTGTGAGTTGATTATGTGGCCGGAAGCCTGCATGTAAAACGACGGTCACCTTCTTCAAACACGCAAAATCCGTGTTCAAATATACTTAAGGATAGGTCACTGAAACTAAAGGTTAGCGGAACTATTTGCTCAGTTCGCCAAACTCTACATTAATGATGGTAAATGATATAGCCCTGCCATGGATAAAAATAAATCTTGGGCTGGATGAAATAATAAAATATAAAATTTAATTACCATTCGCAAAACGTGCATTCCAAACCTTCTCCTCAAGGAAAAATTTGAATTCGGAATATTTCTCAACTACATATTAAGATGAAATGGTTAATAATCAATAGCTTGCCATAGCTTTTTTACTCATTTTAAACGGGTTTCGTGAACAAACGGAAGATATAAAATATGCTTTTGTAACTCTGTAAATAATCTCCTGTCATTACAATATGATGGAGAAGCTCTTGCTGCCTTAAAATGACACAATTAAACCTTTCACCACCCTGATTTCTCCTGAAAATTTACACATTGTCCGGTGGAATTGCGTAGTCGTTTCACTCTTTTTGCGATTTCTGGGATAATTACAGTTTATGTAAACACAAGAAAGTGAAAACCAAAAATTTATTTACCTAACAACCTTCATGGACTTATATACATAAGTATGAACGGAATATTTCCGGCTGGCATATAAAGTTGATTGCTATGCTTTATCGCGAATGTCGTACGAATGTCATAAGACTCGTAATCCTTTCCAGATATTCACTGGCATCAGCACGTGCTGGAGCTGTTATGCAAGTTTTCCCCGGGATCCAACCCCCTATTATTTTTTGGCGGCTTCAATTATATGCCGCATATAGCTACAGGAGTAACATTGCCAAATATTCTGTGACAACATAATACCCGCGTGAGTGTGCCATAAATTGTTGGATTTCGAATTACAACAACATAAATCGTAGGATTGCATAACGGAAATTGGATCACGCAGGATTACAAGTTATAATCCTTGTACGACAACAGAGATCATGGATTATTTGGGCATTAAGCATTTCGAATAAGAAATCCGAACTGGGTGGAAGTAAATGTTCACACTTTGACAAAAATTTGTAAAAATTAAATTGTATCGTAATACTTGCTTGAAAAACTCAATTTTAAAAACGGTTTTTGTTCTTCTTTTAAATTGGATAATAAATATACCTTATGTAAAAAGGAAAGAGAAAACTTGGTTGAATACCATGTCCATAGGCATATTCATAGAATTCATGTCAAGTCTAGCATTCATAAAAAGTCGGATTCTCTCAAGAATTCATGCAGGCAAGTGGTAAGAATAAAGGTTATATGCTATTGTGCATATAATTTTTTACTAACGGCAGTATGCATCTTTACGTACATTATACATACATATATACGTATAGTATAAGACTTAATACAAAAATATATATTCATATTAACTATGTGTATATATATACATGCTTCATACTACAGAAAATCCCCCTTCAGAGAATAGTGACTTCAATGACTAAATCCAATAATAATACAATTGTCACATTATTATGTTCGTACTATCTACAGTGTACTCTCGCTGTAACAACCCTGAAGGGAAGGACAAAAACGGTTGTTATATGGAAAAGTTGTTATATGGAACAGTTAGTATGTACACTACATTTACGAAGGGCTTAAAAATAAAGTTGTTATAGAGAAAAGTTGCTATAAGGAGAGTTGTTATAGAGAGAGTCCACTGTATAATTGTGAGTTTTACATGCAGCAATAAAATACATACAATCCTATAGGATTGTATGTATTAATGTATATATATTCTTCTGAGTCCTTACTTACCAACATCCCTGGCCTGTAATATTATAATAGATATACATATATAGTTGTACATGATTTTACGAAAAGCACATATAGTACATATGCATACGCATTCAGCTGAAATAAATGAATTCAAAATTACTCAACGTATATTAAATGTATTAGTACTGGCCAGGACGCAGCTGTAAACACCATGTATCTGAGAGTCAGCACAAACATTTTTTTGACAATTATTATTCTTGTAAAGGCCAACCCCAATGTTAACCCTGAAGACCTTTCCAATCCCTACTATCTGAATAAGCTGGCTTGGGAAGAGGTCACATTTGTTTCAAATCTTGTCAAGTTGATGGAGAAGTGGGATTCCGATGGCACCATTTTGGCCACGAAGTGCGTTTCTTGAAGTATATTTATGCAATTTTCATTTTATTGGGCACATACATACATACTGTGAGCAAATGGTTATTTGTTCTGGTCGCCATGGGAGTTCCGGAATTCGGATAATATTAATCTAAATAAAAATGATTGGTGCAGTGCTTATTATAGATTTAATGTGAGCCGATCTTGATCGGACAGATTCTCTCTCTCCTCAGACGGGTTTTAATGGCGCTCAGACTACCAATAAAGTCTTGAGTTGCTCCCTGTTCTCACTAATTCCTTTTGTATTTATTTTATTTATTTATTTTATTTATATTCATGTTTTGCCCTCTGGCATATCTTTAAGGGTCTGCCCTTAATTTATACTGTTTTACCTGCTTCTATCAATATTTCCAAGCTTTTACTCATGCTTTTACTATATTTTTATATTTGTGCTTTCTCTACCTGATTCTGCCTACTCAACCCAAAAATACGCCTGCCGGTGATTTAATGCTTGATAGGTTTGATATCTGTAAGAATTTAGTTTAAATTGTGAGACATAAAAATTTCCATTGGCTATTTGCATATGTACTCGTTGATGTAGATATCTGAAAGTATTCCGGGAGGACACCAAAAATTTTCCAGCCTTTCAAGGTCACGGCGGCTCCTGGTCAAGTAAGGTGAGCGCAATTGTGACCAATCCCAATTCTGTTTATCAATTGGCGCGGCGCTACTTTCTCCACATGAATGCCCTTCGGGATTGGGCCCAGGGACGAGGAAACGGTGAGAAATTTGGAGGAATTGCATCCATGCAAATGAATTTGGTCCTGATTTAAATTTTATTCTCAACAAATCACACGTATTGTGTATATACATATATGTATGTACAACTATTATGTACATTTCCAGAAAAATTCTTTCCCATAAAAGAATATAAATTACACTTTGTTGATGCTGATTTTGTAGTTAATGTGCTCCATGAAATCCCAATTAAAAGCCAATTCCCGGAGTATCAAGTTCGAGATGCAATACGAGGGATAATTAGACTCTGCAGATTCTACGACTTACCAGCTCCAGAGGTATCGAACTGTTCCTTATTCCTTCTCTGACAAAGTCACACTAACGGATGTTTTATTTAAAATGTTAACGTAAAAATGTTTGAGCGTACGTCTAAGTAAAATTCAACAAAATGATACAAAATGGTAACGTGCCTACAAGTTTGGTTATAAATATAAATCGGAAATGATTTTGTCGTTTTTATCAAGTATAATTTGTTATTCAGCGCAAATTCACTCACAGGTCGCCCGGGGTCAGTTTTTGGATATAAAGACCGGCATCGGACTCCATAGCTGCCAATGCAACGAGATAGGTCTATTGGCTTTGGTCATGGAAAATTATGTGGTGAGCATCTCTTTCCTCCAAACAGCCTTGGATCTATCTACATATGACGGGAGCTGCAATCCGAAAGCCATTCGGGTGGCGTTGGACAGCGCCATTGAAAAGGTATCCGAACCTATCTTTGGAATAAGGAACGTCATACGTATGTTAAAATTTATGAAAGAGCGTTTTATGTTGAATCAAAAATGTACTCGTTATGACATTGCATTTTTATAATGAACAAATTTCGTAGTATTTCTTTATGCAGTTTACAAATTTCGTAGTATTTCTGCATGCATTTTACTCTTATTATTAGTATTTCTGTATGCATTTTACTCTTATTGTTAGTATTAATAGTATAATTTCTTCCTGTTTATATATGCATTTTACAAATTTCTTAATATTTCTAGATGCATTTTACAAATTTGTTAGTATTTCTATACGCATTTTACAAATTTGCACAGCACGATGTCGCCTGGAAATCCAAAGTACGTAACAATGCAGCAATTGCTAAATTTATATTCAATCGGTTGGTAGCGCCAGTGCGGCAGCGTTACAAAGACAATTTCCTCCCGATTCTCGTCCCGATGTTTGTGGCTATTAACATTAAATGTCCCGCGCCCAGCTTTCCTAATTGCATTCAGAGGCAGGGCGATGGGAGTAAAATTTATTTTAAACATGTGAGCAAGGAAGTCTGCTTAGGGAGGTACAAACCAGTTGTAAGTAATGACATTTAATTCTTTCGAATAAATTAATAATACATACATCTGTTTTATAAATTTAATAAAATAAAATGAACCCCAAAATTTTGTTAGGCACGTGAACGCCAGAAAATGATCTGCTGGCAGGACCGGAAAACAAATCCATTGTGGAGGATTAATCCCTTGCGAATGGAGATTGTCAGTTGGATGGACCCCGAATTGATTCTAGTGCACAATTTCCTTGGGAGCCAAACGATTGCCAAGCTGGAGAAAGTTATGTTAGGGAATGGGATGCGGGTGAATCGGCCAGTAAACGAGACGGACGATAGGACGATGTTGTATCGGGACTATTATCAATGCGCAGTCAAAGGGTTCTCGAGCGGGGTCGGATTTCCGGAATACAATAAGATTGCCAGCTTGATGGAAGTCATTATAGATCGACGCTGGGCTGGAGCACATGAGAAATTCCAATCTATCGCCTACAGCCCTGGAGGACATTACTATAAACATGACGATAAGGTGAGAATGAATATTAAGAAATAGGCAACAGGGATATATACGACTTAACTTCCCCGAATTTACAAACTTTACCTAGCAAAAATATCAAACAAAATTTCATATCACGTATAATCTGAGTTTGGTTTAGCCTGCAAGACAACTGAGAGATAGCGAAAGAGGCGAGACGTTTTTAATCTTTGTAAGTACAAAGGAATATGTTATAATTATCATTAGAGACATCCACATTATGCTTTATTTTTTCGAAAAAAATTAGTTTTTTCAAAAAATAATGCTTTTTTCGAAACAAAATAGTATGAAGATTTTTTTTTTAAATATTTCAAAATGTGTACTTGCAAACCATAAAATTACTTTTTCTCATATTTTATCATTTTAATTGAAATTTTGATGTAAATTTTCCTGCAAATTTTGACACTTTTTTAAATGCTGATTTTAGAAATAGAAATAATGCTGTAACGCATTTGAATGTCCAATTACAAATTGTTTTTCAAAAACCTAATTTTTGAGTGTGCTAGCCTTAATTTTTGAAAAAATAAAGCATGATGTGGCTGTCCCTAATTATCATACTCCAATATAAGTAAAGCTTTCTGGTAGCTGATATAAGCATTGCATGGTCATATTTGTTTTGAGTATTCCGATGTTTTTAAAACGTATATTTATCCATACAGTGGAGTCTCTATATAACAACTTTGAAGGGACGAGCGAAAAATGTTGTTATAGGGAAAAGTTGTTATATAGAACAGAAAATATGTACTTTACATGTGCGAATGGCGGAAAAAATAATTCTGTTATAGAGAAATGTTGTTATAAAGAGACTTGTTATAGAGAGACTCCACTGTATACAAAATGGGTAAATGATTTTCTCATTGTGATCTGTCACTAATTTAGTTGAAGGCACCGGAACTTGGTGGTATAACGGGATTTCCTACGGCCGGTGTGGGAATAAGACCTGTTGCTGGGGCCGCAACATTTTGGGTGAACACCGATCCGGATAATGGTCATAAAAACTTTCCGCACGCTACGCATGAGGGATGCCCTGTGATTCTCGGGAAGAAATTGGGTAAGTCTTATTTTATGCGGTGTATTCGTGATTAAAATAATTTCTTGACGACAGTACATATTTACATTATGTGTAATGTATAATTACATGCATATACATACATGTGTGTATAAGTATATGCTATTGCGGTGATATGATATATGTATCTTAACATAATTTCTGTTGGTTGTATAGTGGTGAAACGCATGAGTGAAACCAAGCCCATGGAACATAGGAACCCGACAAAATGAATTAATGAACACATGGGAATACACATTCCAAAATACAAACATTCTTCTCAATAATGGTCATTGTTGAACATCGATCTGTGTTATATTGCTACGTATATTATTATTGGCTTTAATCATCCCTTGCAATGTTAACACAACAAGAGCACAAATATATTAATTTTCTAATAAAAATAAAGTAGATACTAGCAAGTTATGACATCCGCATCTGTATTGGACTTCAAATGGGAATTATATTAATATTTTTCAGTATTTAATTCGAATTAGTGTTCATATTTTTGTCAGAAAAATATTTTGACTGGAATTTATAAATACAAATACGTTCTAAATTCAAATTCGTATTCAAAAGTTAGCATTTGGATTCCGATACTTATTGTTATTCAAAAATTCCTTCATTATGTCGCTAATTCCCGCCTTCTGACCAGTTTTTATTGGCAAAATCAAGGTATGTATTGTAACGATGATTTTTTCAATTGGCAGTAATATAACTATTTTGTCCGTTAAAGCATCGATTTTTTCAAAATCAGGATTATGGAGTCAATTTATAATTTTGTGGATTGGTTTTGCGTTTGTTTTATGCTACAAATTATGCCAGATTGCATTACAAATAAATTTTTAAAAATATTCGAAAAGTATATTTGAATACGTATTCATTTGTCTGAATATTTGACTGAAATTGTATTGGAATTAGAATTTATATTTTAGACATCCGAAATTTTTTGTATTCATAATTAGGAAAAACAAGTATTTTAATTCCAATTTCAATTCATATTTTTTCGGATATCATTCCTTGGATACTATAGAAAAGTGATAGCTAAACTTTGTTCCACTGGACTGAGTCCGTTTTGACTCCGAGCCCTTAATATACATACATACATAGATCCTTGGGTTTCTACAAATACAGGCTTTCACAATTTGCTAAACAACCCCATTTTTTGACTTTCTATTCAGAACTTATGGCAAGAAACCGAAATAGAAAAATTTCTGTGTTAAAACATGGCAGGTCAATTTTGTCTAATAAGTCATCTTTTCGTTTCTTTTCTAAGCTTTCTTGGAAAAAAGATAAAACTAATGAAGGGAAAGATACGAAGGGAAATGTAATGAAAGAAAGGATAAGTCAGTAAAGAAAGAGGCGAATTTCGCTTGAGCAATTCTGAGAGCCCGCCTTTTGTAGCAACAGAAACCCAAGGAGCCAAACATGTCTTTCTCTACGCCTTTCTGTAAAGCAAGATACAGTCGACTCTCCCTACACCGGCCTTCCCTATAAGAGCATTTACTCTATAACAGCAGGGTATTTTCTTCCCTCGGTCATATTCCTCTCACTATAACAACACTTTCTCCCTATAAAAGCATTAGCGCCTATGTCAGGTATCCCTTCAGCATTAACATTTTCTCTATAACAGCACCGGAACTCTATACCAGCACAATTTTATTCTTTTCTCCCTAAAATGTAAATATTTACGCCCAATTACGTAAATATTGTTAGAATTTGGAAAATTATCAAAGTTGAGCCTGAAAATAATCTGAATTAATTAATATTAACATTTTTTTAACTAATTCTCTGTACCAGCAGTTCGTTGTAAGAGCACTTTTTCTGGTGCAAATAGGGTGATCTTATAGAGAGAGCCGACTGTATTGGCAGAAGAGTCGGTTTCTTTTTTCGTGGGAAGGAAACAAACAGTATCGTTAGTGTGTTTGAAACCAAAAGTAACCATCTCATGATAAAGGGTCTGAGACGCACATATGTACATATATGGTTACAGTACATAGCTGGAGACATAAGATCCTTTTATATCCTTTCAAAAGGTTCCTGTAAAGGCTTATATAGATAAGGAAATACTGCTTATTAACTGTAACTGTAGACGATTTTAGCTCCTGGCAATTATAACGTTACTATTATTATCCTCTGTCTCTCTCCTCATTGTTTCCTTGTTCAGGTATAGCCCTTTTTGAAAAGAGTGGGAAGCAGACGCATGAGGTCCATCATCTCGTTGGAAAACGACTGTGAAAATTCCAGCAACAATATTTTGGTCTAAGCAATTGTTCTTAATTTTTGTTTTACTTCCTTAAACGCTCTTCAAATGTCAAAATTTGGTAGAAAAAAAAAACAAATAACGGTGAAAGTTTTTTTTATCAAAAAGTGACAACGGACAATTGTTATATATAAAAACGTGATGTGCTTGAAATTCCTCTTATACACGCATTGCCCAGTTGCTCCTGTACAACAAATAGAACAACAAATTTTAAAGCTGATATCATGTTCTATTAATGTGAAATGTGTATAAATATCCAGGGAATTTCATGCATTTTCCACTAGACATTTTTTCGTTGGTAGAAAATCTGTGATTGCATTTTTTTATATTATTATTATTATTTTCCTGATTTAATAATCAGAAAAAGCATTATGACGCACAAGCGAACTAACCGGAAATGCGTGCATATTTAAGTATTTGATTGTATAATTATTTGTATACTAAACGAAACTTAGATTGAAGAATTTACTTTTATACAGATGTCACGTACCCCTTGAAATTTTTTCATAGTAAAACAACCCAAGTTTTTTCTGTCAAAAGTGCCTCTTACGTTAGCTTAAAAAGCATGTAGAGGAAAAAAGCATTATTATTAAACTATAAATTAAATGTAAACAACTCCATCCGTTTTCTGCTGTAAAAGTTTAATTCTCCTGTTACATATAATTGATAGAAATTATACGAACCGTACCTGGATAAGGATTTATGTTGACAAATGTAAGGAAATATAAGAGGGAATAGTCAGTCAAAATAACACGGAAGGAAAAATACGACAGAGGAAGTGCAGGCAAACAGAAGGAATTTGGTTTTACGGGGAAGCCATTACCATTTGAGAAAGTGAAAGCAAAAGGTGAAGTATAAAAATAAAGCCCCTTGAAATCCAAGAATTTGACCATGGAATTCATTGACTTTGCCAATACCGGGGTGAATATGGGGATAAATGCGGGGATGGGAGCTCTCACGAGTTGGTTTCTGCCATTGTTGTACGGAGCCATTGGAGCCATTCCCTCATTGTTGAAGCTCTACATGGATTTTGAGAAAAGTCAAGATCGGCTTACAAGTGGTTACATAGACGGTAGGAATGTCTATGATTTTGTTGTGGGTAAGTGTGGCCCTAGTTCTTTTTCTATTGCCAGAGATGGCAAAAAAAAATACTTTAGTTCCAAATACTAATTACAAAATACAAATAAACTACAAGGCTTTAATTACAAATTATCAATTACATTTGACTGATCCCCAAGTACATATTTAATTACACATTTTTACATAATACAATTATATTTTCCGTCGAACACAAAATACATCAGTATTAGTTAGTACATAATGTATTTAAATGTATTCTAACTACAAAATATACCAATTGCATTTAAAATACGTGTTTTAAATACAAAAGTCAAATAAATGTATTTAAAATACGCATCTTATACGTTCATTTGTATTTTAGAGCACAACTAACAAATTACCAATTCTATTTGAAAATCTATTTAAATTACAAAATACAGTGAAGTCGCTGTATAACAAGTCTCTTTATAACAACATTTCTGTATAACAACATTAATTTTGTAATGTGTATATTTAATGTTCTATATAACAACATTTCTCAGTAGCAATATTTTTTTTCTTCCCTGCAATGTTGTTATAGAGAGACTTCACTGTACATAGTATACCAAAATGCTCCCAAAAAATCCCGTGTTTTTAAATACAAAATAGGTGTAAAAAATATCTGTATTTGAAAATATAGATAATTTACAAAATACGAAAATGCATTTTAAGTACGTATTTCAAAAAAAACATTTTTTAGTTACGATGTATTTTGGACATCTCTGGTCTATTGTTGATTACTGATTAATAATACATATTAATAAAATATGGGTATGAAGGTGAATAAATTATTCACCTTCATACCTGTATTTTATTAATATGTATAAACTTAAAGTTGCAGACGTATAGACTGTCGTCAGAGCCTCAGGGTGGTGTTGGGTTACACAAAATATGCTGGGATTACGGATTACAGATTTTTTCAAAAACATTTTTAAATGGGATTACGGATTACACGTCAAAAAATTCGGTATTACAATTTGGGATTACTGCCTCTAAAAAATCTTGGGATTACGAATTTGGATTACAATTTCAAAAAAATCCGGGATTACATTTTACTGGGATTACGGATTACATTTATCAAAATTGCATTTATTAAAGTTAAAAATCC
>JAQGBT010006408.1:0-12538 GCA_034698585.1 Disparrhopalites patrizii
GGGAGAGAGAAAGAGAGGTAAAGAGAGAGAAAAGGGGAGAGAGAAAGACAGGTAAAGAGAGAGAGAGAGAAAGAGAGCTAAAGAGAGAGAAAAGGGGAGAGACAAAGAGAGGTAAAGAGAGAGAGAGAAAGAGAGAGAGAAAGAGAGGTAAAGAGACAGACAGTTTATGTGACTTAAGGAAAAAATGATGTGTTCTGAGGAGTTTTGTAAATGTGAGAGTTGTTGATCTTTTCGTTATTTCTTCCCACCCTCTTTCACATCCCAAAAACTACTGCTTTGGCGTATTAGTACTTACCTTTGCCACAAAAAAAAACGGATTTGGTTAATTTTAAGTTTATTTTGGTTGTTCCTTCGTCCATTTGTAAAAAAAAGGAGTTTTGTGCTTCATCTTGCCCTTACTTGTATTCTTGGATGAAACCCTTGTCTCTCTCTCTCCCTCTCTTTCCGCTGTGAGCGGCGTACAAAATTATTTTACATTTGAAAGACTCGAAGATAGCATCTCCGACTTGAAAATCAATGTCAAGTGCTCAAGATTTTCGAATGCGACACATGAGGAAAACACAGGAGCATGAGAGGGGAAGATAACCTGCAAGACGTTACGTTGTTTTCGGATGACAGTTGCTCCTTATCACATTTTCATCTCTTCTCTTTCTTCTTTCTTTGATTAATCAGCACCGGTCCCTCTTCTCCCCTCTCTTTTGCTCTCTCTCTCTACATGTCTCTCTCTCCTCCTTTCAGTTCTCTCCCAGGGGTTTGTGTTCAAACCTTTCCATACACTTTTTTTTCCTATTATTTTCTATTGTGATAAAAGATAAAAAAAATATACCCATTTTTTCTTCTTGCCTCCCTCCTATCAGTCTCTGTATAATTAAAGGATCCTTCCTCCTCTAAAGCGTTTATTATAATTATTATTATTAAATTTTTTCTTATGACCTTATGAACCCCCTCTGCCCCCTGTAAAAACAGATTTCATCCCGTCCCTTCACAGAGACACAGACGGTCACAAATTGTGAGGAGGGTGACACTCTACAACAATAATAATTTTTTCCCCTCCTTTTCTTGGTGGAGAAGAGGGAGAAAAGGATTATTATTATTACCGTCACTATTATTTATTTTGGAAAAAAGTGTATATTTTTTCCCTTTTTCAAGGACCTAATAAGAACTAACCTGTTTGGACTTTTTTCCCCCTCCTCTCTCTCCCTTTAAAGATTTTACGTATGTGTACACTTATTAGATTGTAGGATACAGGGCAATCCTTGAGGGATGGAGATGAAATGAAACCATTGAGATGTCTCCCACGTCCTAAGTCTTCCCCTCACTCACTTACTCACTTCTTTCTTCTTATATTTTTTTACTCCTTCCAATAATTTCTTGCCTATAAATTATGATTATTATATGGTAGGTATATACATGTTAAGGCTAAGAAACAAAATTATTCCCAAAGCTTCCCTCCCTTTTATTCCAGGGAAGGTGGTTAGAATTTTAAAAATAAAGTCCACCATCCTCATTATTTCTTCCACACACACACATGGGAATAAGCTGGCTTCAGATGAAGACATGGGCGAAAGAGGGAGAGACACAAGGAAAGTTTTATTTTTTATATATTTTTTGTCTCTAGAAAGACATTCTACAGGGATTCTCCCTCCTTCCATGAAACTACCTGGAGAAGGCGGAGGAGTAAATTCACAATCTGACTGTCAACGCACGAGTCTTTATTATTACAGCAATAATGCCATAATAATCACATGGCAGAAGGAACAACTCACCCGTTATTCCTTCCCTTTGAGACAGTTTGATAAATAGGGGGGGGGGGAAATTTAATGTTAGCATAGCTTAACGGAGCATATTCATTCCAACTATCTTTACCGTACACATTTTTTTTCTCTTACTTCCATAAAAAACACAGAAGAAGAAAGTACACACGCTTATTCCAAGTTACGTCTCCCCCGTGTGTATATTTGGGATTATGGGATGAGCCATAAAAGTTAAAAGAAAAAAAAGACTAGGAGATGGAGAAAGCAAAATAAATAAAACCTTTTCTAAATCTTCTGGGTGTATTTTTTTCAATTCTTTCATTCAATTGATAGTATATGCAAGGAGATTTCCTTGTACACGCCCACATATGTACCTAGAAGGTAGGTAGGGGCGGTGGGGATGCCAGGAGAAGTCGGGAAACAGTCTAATAATGGGAGTCCGAGATACACGAGTCCACAGATTTAGGGGAGAGAAAAAGGGTGCTCTGTCTCTACATACAATGTACATAAGTATGTATGTGAGGATGAAAAAAAAAAGAAGAATATGAGAATTTAAAAAGAATGCCGTGTGTGTGTGAGATCTACCCGGGAGAAAAGGAGCAGGCGGCGGAGGAGTTGCTGAAGTGTCTGGCGACGAGCAGGAGGCGGAGGAGGAGAGCTGACGACACTTTGTTTTATACATTTTTAAGTATATTATATCTCACTGTGTTAGAAAATATGAAGAAGGAGAAAGGACAGACCAAAAAAAAAACTTTTCCCCTTCGTATGGCTTTTATGTGAAAGAGAGACAAAGTAAAGGAAAAATAAGGCGAGAGTGAGAGCGACAGAGGATGGGGAAAGTCAGGGAAAGGGAACTAGCCCCGAGTGAGTACGGAGCCTCTAGGCCAGGCGACAAACGAAAGTGGGGAATCGTGTGAGATATAAAGAGCGGGAAAAGAAAGAGAGGGCAGCGGTAAGAGAGAAAAGGAAGAAACAAAATGAGAGATAGGAATAGTGAGACATCAAAAGAGGGGAAAGGTAGCGAAGGGAAAGGGGGAAAAGAGAGGAAGAGAGTGAAAGGGAGAAAAGGAACATAGAAAGTGAGCGAGAGAGAGAGCGAGAGAGAGAAACAGTGAGCGTGAGACAACATCAAAGAAAAAGTTAGAGGAAGAGGGCGCATAAGAGCCGCAAAGAGCACAGAAGAGACGGAAAAGGAAAAAAGCGAGAATAAAGAGGGAGGAAGTACGGTAAAAAGAAAACTTTCATCAGAGGCAGAGAGCGACAGAAGGATCGCGTACCAAAATGAAAGAGAGAGAGTGAGAGAGAGGAAGAAAGAGTGCAAAAAAGAGAGAGAGAAAGTACCAAAGATAAGGAAGGAGCAACAAGGAAAAAGAGAAAGCGAGTCAGAGAGAAAATATACAAGGAGAAAATGGAAAAACCAGTGAAACAAGGGAGACAAAGAGTGACCAAAAGAGAGGGAGAGAGAGAGAAGAAAGCAAGAGAGAGGACGAGAAAAAGATTGACAGAGACAGCGAGTGGATAATAGATATAGAGAGGAAGAAAACGAGAGAACAAGAGAGAGAGAGAAATAAGGCGGGAGAGAGAAAGAGAGAGCGAGAGAGACGGAAAACGAGAGAGAGAGCGGGAGAGAAAGAAAACAAGAGAGGGAAATAAAACGAAAGAGAGAGCGAGAGAGAAGAAAACAAGAAAGAGAAAGAAAACGAGAGAGAGCGACAGAGAAAGAAAACAAGAGAGAAAGAAAACGAGAGAGAGAGAGCGAAAGAGAAAGAAAACAAGAAAGAGTAAGAAAACGAGAGAGAGCGACAGAGAAAGAAAACAAGAGAGAAAGAAAACGAGAGAGAGAGCGACAGAGAAAGAAAACAAGAGAGAGAAAGAAAACGAGAGAGAGAGCGACAGAGAAAGAAAACAAGAGAGAGAGCGAGACAGAATGAAAACAAGAGACACAGGGCGAGATAGAAAGAAAACGAGAGAGGGAAAGAGAGAACGAGGGAGAAAGAAAACAAAAGTCACAGGGCGAGATAGAAAGAAAACGAGAGAGGGAAAGAGAGAGCGAGGGAGCAAGAAAACAAGAGAGACAAATAAAAAGAGAGAGAGTGGGCGAAATAGAAAGAAAACAAGAGGGAAAGAGAGAGCGAGATTGAGAGAGAGACAGACAGAGAGAAAGCGAGTGGATAAAATAGAGAGATTGAAATGGAGGTTGCATAAGATATGCAGAGTGAACATAAGAGACAGAGCGAGGAAAATAGAGAATGCATAAGAAGAGTAGAGAGAGGAGGCGAGGGAGACGGAGGGAGAGGGAAAGGTTGGCAAGAGAGATGCAAAAACGACAGGAGCCAAAGATATAAAATAATTTAAGATCAGATATATGACCGAGGAAATATTAAAGTTTATAACGGGTGGCACGGGTGTAAATGCGGGAAAATAAGCTAAGATAGAGACATAAAGCTCGACTCATGACTCCGTAATGAAAATAAACGGCACTCTGCCCTGATATATGTTTCAAGACTCCTCAAATATTGAGTTTCCTTCCTTAAAAAGCTTATAATAAAAGGTCTAAAGTTCTTTCAACTAACGTTAGTCTCTCTCTCCCGCTAGATTTTTATCCCAAATAATTTTTTTCCCTCCCGGTTTTTTTCCCTTACTATATACACGCAGCCACTAACTGCTGCGAGTATGTATGAGAAAGGAAAAAAGGGAAAAGAGGACGACAAAAGCGACGAGTTTTGTCTCATCCTATGCAAGTAAAAGGAAATTCAGTTGGTCCGTCTACATAAGAATGTGTTGAAGATTTCTTCTGCCACGACTCCACTACTATTTCTTTTTTTCTCTCTCTCTTGCCCCTTTTCTTGCTCTTATTTTCTCTCTGGAGTACCCAACGGTATGTCAAGGAAAGGACTTTCACACTCCGTTTAATTATTCAAGGGACTGGAGAAAAGATAGAGGGTAAAAAAAGGGAGAGGAAGAAAAAAAATAACTTTCAGCTTCTGTCCACTTTGCACATAAATTATGTTTGTGAAAAAATGGAATAAATCTAAATAAAGCTGGATGATATTACATAAAAAATGGGAGGGAACAAGAATTTCCATAAGATAAATCTGAAACAACGTTTCATTATTAAAACACATTATTTCTAGTAAAATAAATCTGGGGGAAATATTTGGGATCTTTACACTACTCAGGCGTTTTCTTCCAAATAAATCTCTCTCTCCAAGATTTCCCTAAAATTTCATGACTTTTCTTCTGGGACCGGGGAATCGCGGGGGATTTTTTTTTTTAAATTAGAATTAATGCTCACACATAAATTTTGAATGTTCCTTTATTAATTTTAGGCGTCAACTTATGGCTTTTCTCCTGGCGTCAAGGACCCAAAGGATTTTATTCTATTTTTGTCATGTACGTATCTGTACTATTATTTAAACTGGAATCAAATTCTTGAATTTATAGTAATTAAATGGACTTTAAATATTAAAATAAAATTTTAAATTGGAATTAATTTAAATTAAATTGGAATTAACTTATCAGAATTAATTTGAAATTGGAATACAATTTAAATTTCTTTACCTTGAAAATAAAAATCATACAAATAACGTAGGATCTACACACATTATTGTAATTATTATTTAACGCAAATAAAAAATTAAAGAACTTAATTTTTAAAATGAAAATTCTCGTTATTGCGTGTCGCTCCGTAATTTTTTGACACTATGACATAGCCACATTGAACCGCAGTAAATTCGGATCTACACATGTTTTCGTAATTGTAATTGCTTCATTGTTCCCATTTGGAACTCTTCTAACAGCTCAGGTGATAATATTATCAATTTATTCAGAAGCAAACCCTGGAGAATTCCATCAATTTTCTGAACAAAAAATCTCCTCCATTTCATCCCCTCTCTTCTTTTTAGGCGGAAACCACTCACATTTCCAATTTTATCCACTCATCATCACTATCATTTCAACCAACCAAAAAATACCCTTTCATGTCCAGGCAAAGTATAAATATGGATATAAATACCAGCTCCCTTCACCGATAAATACAAATCCAAGATTTGACACTCCATATGTACAGGAAAATGGCAAAGTACGGGGGGAAAATGACACATTGCCTGCATATGGAATTTCTCCTTTCCAATCCCCCCACCCAGCAAATACACACAACACATAAGAAAGCAATAGCAAAGGCTTTGAGTTTGACCATCAGGAAATGCCTCCAGAGACGAAGGGAAAAAAACCCCCGAAGGAGGAAGAAACGAGTGTGAGCAAAGGGGTATAAGAGAGGAAAAAATCGTGCCTGAAATATTTTAAGACGATCCACTGATCCCTGTAAATGTTGTTGAAAAATATGGAAATTTCCACTGACGGCCCCAAAATGCCATTTGCCTCACCTAATCCACACAATTTTCCAGCTTGGATGACCTCTTAAAGGGGATCTTCTTCATAGATAAGCGGGGGTAGGGAAAACACCAGAAAGGACCAAAAAGGAGAGAGAGAGAGAAGATCGGCAAAAAAAAGAAGAAAAAACTACGTTCTCGTTAAACCGAGAAAGGAAAGGGATAAAAATGTTTCACACATACCCTCGTACATAGTCCAACCCTTAATGCTTACACATACATTACGACACCAACGTTAGTAAGTGGAAGGAGGAAGAGCGAGAGACCGATAGGACAATTTTTAACCAAAAAGAGAAAAATATAGAAAGGACAAGCAAAAAAAAAACCTCTCTTGAAAGAATAGGAGTGATGCCCATAACAACATACTTTCACTGAGGGGAGAGAGACAGAAGGGGGGAAAGCACACAACAAAATACTGCCGTGTTATGCTCTATTTTTACGGTATAACTAACACATTTTCGAACAAGAGAAATGGCAGGGGGACATGGGGAGACAGAGACAGAGAAAGGCTTAAAGCATTTCCAACAACTACGGCCAGTTCTCGCCTCATCTTCTCTCGGGGGATGAGGACAGAGAGAGAGAGAGAGAGAGAGAGAGAGAGAGAAGGAGAGAGAGAAGCTTTTTCACACATACAAATACGGAGAGACAGAGATCCTCTTATAAGTGCAAAAGACGTGAGAGAAAAGAGTGAAAGGAGAGAGAGAGAGGGACAGGGAGAGAGAGGGAGAGAGAGGTAGGGAATTTGAGTGTAAAAAATAGGAAAGAAGGAGTGATAGGAAGGAGAGGAGAGGCGGAGGGGGAGAAAGGAGTATTATACTTACATATAATTTGAGACCATTTATCCTCCGATGGTAGTCTTTTCCACTGGACAAAATGGGTGCTTTGTGAATCTAATGGTTATTCCTAGATTTTCGTTGTCCCCATTATACCTTCAGCCTTTAGACTATACAGCTAACAGTTGGAGTATTGGGAGTAAACGAAAGAGAAAGAGAGAGAGAGAGAGCAAGAGAGAGAGAGAAAGAGAGAGAGAGTACACTGTAGGGTAAAATGGTCTTCAAGCCCATTCATCCATCGGATAGTCAACTCATTCTCAAGTGTTTTTCTCACTGACCATCACCATTCCACCCATTTCTCTCTCTCTCTCTCTCGCTCTCTCTCTCTCTCTCTTGCCCTCTCTCTCTCTTTATTTCCTTCCAGCTCAATGTCTATACACAACAAAACACACATAGAAGTAGAAGGGCTGTCGATTTACATCCAACCAATTATTATTTATTTTATTGCCCATTGCATTCCAAATCCGATGTAAATCCATTTATAAAATATTTCCCAGGATCTATAGTGCTAGTGGTATTAGACGCGTCAACCCAGGGGATACAAAAAATTTCTGAGCACTCACTTCTCTCTCTCTCTCTCTCTTTCCCAAAATGGCAATAGTAAAGGAAGAAACTAAAGAACCAGAAAATAAGGGCAGAAAGGAGTGAGTAAAAGAGGGAGATACAAGAGAGAGAGAGAGAGAGGGTGAAAGGGAAAAACCAACAACAAGCCAGCAAACATTTCACTTGAATGACGATTGACAGAGAGATACCTATTACATATGAATGGCAATTTCCAAGAGTTGAGAAGGGGCAAAAGTTGTCTCAACTGTAAAAGAGAGGAAGAGAGAGGGAGAAAGATACAGAGAGAAAGGAATGGTCAAAAAAAAAATGAGAGCATAAAGGGAGTAAGAGGGAGAAAAAAAGGGGAACTCTTTAAGGGAATGTGCTGTTGAAGAAAAATGCTAGCTTTTAAGTCATTTAATGGTTTCATCGTAACTCAAAAATGTGGAAGCGGAGAGCAGTGAATTGGTGAGGATATGGGTAAGATTTGCTCTCATTTTTCCCTTTTCCATCAACGGAGAAAAATAATAAGAGAAGGGGAAATGAAATCTACACACGTTTGCTCATTCTCCTTAATAAAGACAAGCATTATTATTTGGGAGGAATGTTTTTTTTTTGTGGTACTTATTTTTTTCGAGGGTGGTCAAACTCGACAAATGAAAACAGAATACGGAGAAAGAGAGAGAGAGAGAGATGGAGACAAGAATTCACTGGACATTTACTAATATGAATGCCTGTCAATAAGTACGTATGTATTAGCACAAGAAGGAGGGATGGAGGAGGGGATGAATGGTTTGTGGAGGAGTCATGAAATCTTTGTAAAGGTTTCTCATATAATAGGATTTTCCTACGTAATGGTCAAGTTTTTTTTTTCTTACTTCAACTTCCTCAAGAGCTTTCATTCAATAAGACTCAGCTGCAGATGCTGGAATGGAGTGATTATTTTAATCATTGAAGCAGAAGTCTCAAATTTGATTTTTTTCAGTTTAGTCTCTTCCACCACCAGGACGACGATGACGTCTACTTTCCCCTTTTTTTCTTCTTCCTCCTTTCTCTCTTTATTTTCGTCCCAAGGAACAGAGGGGGAGAGAGAGAAGGAAGAAAAGAGAGAGAAAGAGGTGGACAATTGCAGAAAGTTGTTTCCCAACAAACCATTCAACCTCATGGGTACTTGAAGAATCAATTTAGCTCCGGATGAGAGGAAAACTGAATGAGACATTTTTCATATTATTGGCTTCTTAAGTGGGTTCACCGCGTTCTCAATTTTCCACTGCATTTCCAACTATCCTTCCCTGATTTTTCTCTCTCTCTTCTCCAGCTCTTTCCGTCCTCCTCATCATCTTCTCCTCCTTCCTCGTCGTGTATTTTTTTTTCTCCCTCCCTAGCCCGTCCCTCCCCCCACAACAATTTATGACTTCTTTTCTTTACTTGTACTTCTCAAGAGCTTTTCATTGAACGTGTATGAGCAAATTATTATTTAACGACGAGAAGGACCTTGGAGGTAGGGATGGAGGAGGAATGAGAGTTGAGAGGCAGAAAGAGAGAGAAAGGGAGAGAAAGGTGAAAGAAATTGGAGAAAGTCTCCAAGACTCATCAAGGGCGGTGATTTTCCTCACATACTACTCAATTTATGTTATGCTATTCCTACATGTATGAGCCACTTTCGAGATGGCGGTGGGAGCCAATAATGATAGTAATAATAATTTCAAGTCTATATGCCATAGCATTATATTCTCTCTTCAAAGTTTACTTTTATATTAGCAGCAACAGATTCTTCTCAAAAGATTATGATTTACTTTTTTTATCGTTCTTACTTGATTTTTTTTGGAGACGACGACAAATATATGTTTATTTATTGCTTTGAAAGTCCAAAGAAATTATCGGAATTATCAGTCCAAAGTTTTTCATGGCTTCTCACTCTCTTTTATTCCATCTCGTTTTTTTTGGCTTACATTTCTTCTTCCAGTTGAACTCTTTTTTCAGTTATCACCGGCTGCCTCTTTGAGTTTCTCTTTCCTGACTCCCATTTTCTCTGCAGTGTTTTACATTCTTTAGTTGTCTCAATTCCTTTCTTTTCCTTCATCATCTGTCTCTAAGTCCTTCCTCCAATTATCCCGGTCTCGTTCACTTGACCTCTGTTTAAATGTATTTATTATGAATTATTAAAAAAATATTTAATCTCTAATTTCTCTTTAAAACTCTCTATCTAAAATTGAAACTCGAATCTTATAATTTCCTCAATATTGAAATTCTTTTTCAGTGCCCTCCACTGTATTTTTCTATCCAGTCTTTCTGCTTCACTGTAATATAGATATACAAATAATATGTATACCTACAACGTCTCTTCCCATCCTCTCATCCTTTTATTTGTCTCCTTAATCCGCCCCTTTTCCTTTGTTTAACTCTCAAACTCCATTTTCTTTCATAGACACTTCTTTCACAAAAGTTTACCAAGCGTCGAGCACTCCGCTTTCCATTATGGGATATTTCTTTGTCCTCTCATTTGCTGGCAGTACGTCAAATATTAGCTTTTTAGGGCCATGGCTTTTGTCTCAGTTTTTTATGTATATGAAATTCATCCTTTAACTTCTGTCATGTACATATGCATATTATTTTATGTATACGAGGTTTCCCCTCCTTTCCTGAAGTTTGGGTGAAAACCCTTTCATTTATTCATTTTCTCTCTCTTTCTCTCTCTCTCTCTCTCTCTCTGTCTCTCCCTCTTTTGATACTCATTCCGGATTGGCTTCCTAATCTTTTTAATTACTCCTCCAGCCCCACCCTCGCACGAACGCAAGTTGGAAATTAACATACGCAAGCTCTTTTCTCTTCCACTCATTTCCATTCTCCCCTTCCACACTTGAGCAGTGGTGGTTTATATAACATCTCATTTTTCCTACTCCTTTCCTTCTTTTTTAGCCCCGAAAAGTTTTCCATGCTTCTACAAAATCTCATCACAGACCCACACACACATACAAACTCCCCAGAAGAGGAAAGTTTTAAATGCTGTAATGACATTTTAAAAAGTTGCCCAGATGAAAGCTTAGGAGGGAAAAACCTTTCATTTTTGCAATTTATTTCCTCTTATTTAAATTCCTTCATTAGAGCTAGAAGGAGAAGCTAAAAGAGCCATGAACCGCCCTCCCAGATGCTGGAAGCGTACAAGGAATCTCATAAAAGGTACACATGTTACAAAATCTCCGACAAAAGACAGACGAAGGAGAGAGAGACAAAGAGAGAGAGAGAGAGAGGGGGGGGCAGAGGAAAAAATAAAGATTTGCCAACTAATGATACTCCCTTGTTTGTCTTTGTACAGCAACAACACCAGTAGTTTTTGCCGTACTACAAAAGGATTGGTCGCCATGTCCAAGGCATGTTAAAAAAACAGGCTCGTCTGTATGAGAAAAAAAAAGGAATTTTACAGTATAAATAAAAATGCCATTTAATGAAACGCCAATGATGATGATGAAGCTTCCAGACCTCTTCAAAATACTTACACTCCCCTACATAAATACGTCTGTGTTCCCATGAAACTAAAAACCTTGTAGAATTCGCGGAATACATAAAAAAGGAATTACAGAATACCAACAAAAGACAAAAGGAAAAGGAGAGAGAGAGAGAGAGAGAGAGAGAGAGAGAGAAACCTACTACAAGTAACAACTGATCATTAGATGATTGGTGAAAGAGAGGGAGAGAGAGAAAAAAAAGATTGGTCCCGTCATTAATTCTCCATATACACAAAAGCTACAAATTCCTAAAAGTCCCATCCATGTTCCTTGTAGTCAAAAAAAAGTACTAATGACGTGTCCCGACCCCTCTTTTGCATGAACAAGTAACCGGTAAAGCTTCTAACGCATCACCAAAGGTAGAACAAAGTCTCATTTAAAACAAAATAAAAAGAGCACAAATAAATAGACTCATTGAAAGACAGGGACAACCAGGTCGGCAATTGTGAAGAGGGGCACTTTTTTAACCCGTTCCCCTCTCATCCTCACAACAAGAGTACACAGAAGAAAAGACGTGGAGTGAAATAGGGAGGGAGAGACTGGCAGAAACAGAGAGAGACGGACAGAAGAAAGAAAAAGTGAGAGAGAGAGAGAGAGAGAGAGAGAGAGAGAGAGATATGAACAGAGACGACGAGAGAAGGTGGGAGCAAAAGAGAGAGTTGAAAAAGGGAGAGAGATTTAAAAAGAATACCGGAGGGAGTGAGAGACAGAGAGAATTAGAAAGAAGAACAAAAGAGCGTCTAAGCCAATTAAACAACGATGATCTGTATTGTTCGAAATTGGCTCTGAGGGCATACAACACCATAAGTCTTCAATGGCGTGTTATGTCATTGTGTGAGAGAGTGAGTGACTGTAAAAAAAACGTACGACGCTTTGTTTTTCACTCTTCTCTCTCTCTCTCTCTCTCTCTCGCTCTTCACAGTAATGAAGCACAACCATAGAACACGGTAGTACAACCTAAGGGAAACTTTGTTGTACGTTACACCAGCCCATAGTAAGAACTACTTTACTAGTAGCCACATACAAGGGAATGAGGAGAAAGGGAAGACGAGAAGATGAAGAGGGACAAAAAGGGAAAAGCGCTCATTAGCATGCACATCAGGGTTGGAAATCACTTTGATTTGGGATGCGTCTCTCATAGAAAGACGATGAAGAAGAAGAAGATGAAGAAGATGAGGAAGAAGAAGAGGAAAGGAGGGGAGGAGACGGGAGGAGGATGAGGGGGGGGGAAGAACAAGAGTTACATTACTTGAGGCTATTCACTAATTATTGTGTCAATGAAGGGAACACTCGGCGGGTGTGATGATCTCCTAACTACGTGCGTGTACTTGTACGTCCACAAGCATATCATGCATATGCTTACACATGTATCTCCACACGTTATGTACCTATGTATGTAATGTACGTCCACATTCATCCTCAACAATTGTACGAAATGGGGAAATGTGAAGAGGAGGCACAGTGTGAAAGGCAAGTGTTTGTGTGTGTGTAATCTTTATTTTTTTATGTAT
>JAQGBT010006409.1:0-12537 GCA_034698585.1 Disparrhopalites patrizii
AGAGAGAGAGAGAGAGAGAGAGAAAGAGAAGAAAAGAGAGAGAGAGAGAAATATTTGAGAGACAAAGTGACTGCGGAATAAAGCCTTTTCCATAATACTGTACGTAACTGAATATGTACGGAGAAATAGAGTGGGAAGAGGAGACAACAAAATGATGCGTAAAAAGGAGAGCAAAGACATAAATGGAAAGAACAAGAGACAAGCGCGGGTACAATAAAGGGAAGGGGAAGACAGGTAGACATGATGAGAAAAAAAGAAAGAAGAGTGCAAGGCTGAAATAGAAAAGGACAAGGAGAGAAACAGAGACAATATAGAGGATACTGAGAATAATAAAAAGGGTATAAGAAAAATACAAAGAATGGCAGGAAAAATACAGTGGAAAATGGAGAAAAAAACAATGAAAAGAGGGAAACAGTGAAAATTGAGAGAGAGAGAAGAGAAATCGAAAGGGAGAAAAAAAGAACAATCGAAAGAAAGAAAAAAATCAAACTAAGAAAAGACAGAGAAAGGAGAAAATTTGGAAGGAAAACAAGAGGCAAGAAAAAGAAGAGAAAATCGAAAGAATAAAGAAATAGGAGAAAATATCGAAGGAAAGGAAAAGAAGACAAATCGAAAGAATAAAGAAATAGAAGAAAATATCGAAAGAATAAAGAAATAGAAGAAAATATCGAAAGAATAAAGAAATAGAAAAGAAAAAGAATACAAAAAGCGAAAGAAAGAAAAAGGAGAAAAATCCAAAACCAGAAAAAGGAGAAAAATCCAAAACCAGAAAAAGGAGAAAAATCCAAAACCAGAAAAAGGAGAAAACCCTAGAGGAAGAAAACGATAAAAATTGAAACAATGAAAAACAAGAAAAATCGTTGAAAGAAAAGAAAGAGGAAAAATAGAAACAAAAAAAACGAGAAAAAATGGGGAAAAACAAGAGAAAAGAAGAAATAAAAAGAAATTATGGAAAGGAAGCTGTAAAGTTGCAGGGAGGAAAACAGAAATTTGCAAAGAAAAGAATATTAGAAAGGAAAACAAAGAAACCGAAAGAGAGGAAAAGGCAAAGAAATATGGAAAAGGGTGAGAACAAAATACAGAAGTAGAGGCAATTTACAGGAAAAGGAGGAAGAATAACAGTCAATTAAACAGAAAGAAGAAAGAAAATCAAAGTGAATTTTTTTTAATATTGAAAATCAGAATTAAAATGAAGAATACAGGAACGAAAGATGCTAGAGAGAGCGAGAGGAAGACCGAGAGACGGAAAGACGGAATGACAGAACATTTTCGTCTCACTTTTTTGGCATGGAGTTGATGGGTCGGAAAATAAATGGAGACAAAACCACATTATTCTTCCTCTCCTCACCTTTATATCTTTCCCCCCTCAACTTTTAATTATGCATTATTCATTAAATTATTATTGACGTTAAATAACACGCAGCCGTGTGTGGAGCATACAATATACTTTAAAAAAAAAAGAGAGTCACAGAGGAAAATGGAGTCACTCACTCCCAGTTTATTTTTATACATAGTACCAAGACAGAGAGAAAAATGTATATTTAAATAACAATAATAATAGTAAAATACATATAATTATTCTCCCCATATAAAATTGCCTTTCCCGAGAGAAAAATAAACTACCATATCCTGTTCTCTATACATTTCCAACCAGCACATCAAACAGTGCCATTCCCCATGGAAAGGACACAAGCATTCATGAATTTGAGAGCCAACATCAAAATGTGTGTACTATACAGTCGACATTGATATCCAAAATAAAATAATACACCTATTGTTATTCACCTTTAACTATACCATATACTCCATTCTCATGGCATAAGGCCTATATATATGAAACACGTGATAGTAAATGTAGAAGACCCCCAAAAAAAATCCTACCAAGAGAATTTGAATGAGTATTTTTCTAATATTTTCACGTTATTATCATTATTATTAATATTATTTGTATGTGTGTGTGTGTAGAAAAAAAAATACAGAGTGAGAGAGAGAGAGACAAGTTTATTTCAAGGGGAAATACTCGTGTAGTAACTGACTAGTTCATGCCTTTATCTTATTCAACGTTTTTCCGAGGGAAATGTGTGTGCATGTGAGGGGGGAAAAATGCACTGGCGTAGTAGGTAGTAGGCCGACGCCTTTCAGAAATGTACACACAAGCGTGTGCATGCATGTGGCCGTGTCATATTCCATACATTACCTACATAATGGGGGATATATACATATGTGTACATATATAAACACATGGGAAAGCCTACTCTATGCCTGCGTGTAATGCCCATGGACAAGTGTTGGGAGATATACGTACTACGGAGAGGTTTAAGTTCATATGACACTTTGAATTGTTATTCCTCTTTACTACTTACTACTATGACTAAAAAGGAGCCCCATATACACTCTCCTATAACTCCTACATAGGAGACAACGTTCATAAGGGAGGAATGTTCCGGGGCATAGATGTACCCAGGGTGTACATATGGATGTGTAATAGTAATAAATAAGTATTTCGAATCAAGATCAAACCAAAAGCATTTACCTCGTACATGCTCTCTCTCTCTCTCTCTCTCTTCCTTTCTTTCCCTCTCTTTTTGGACTTTGCTATTTATTTACGCTTTTCGTCTTGTGCTCAAAAGTGAACCAATATCTTCCCCTTTGAATCCCATACTCTCTCATTTGGGGTCTCCTTCTCTATCATTTCTTCTCTCTTCGTTTCTCTTACGTTTATTTACCTTCTTCTATTTTCCTCTTTCTCTCCCTACCATTTTTTCTGTCTCTCTCTTTTCTTCTTATTACTCTCTCTTCCTCTTCACATCTTATCCTTCATTCTGGTATTTAATGTAAATAAAGAAAATCCTCTCTCTTTGTCTCTTTTCTCTCTCTTCCTGTTTCTTTCCCCCCCCCTCTCTCTCTCTCTTTCTCTGTTTCTTTTTTTTTTCCTCTCTCTCTCTCCCTCTCTCTCTCTTTCTCTGTTTTTTTTTTTTCCTCTCTCTCTCTCCCTCTCTCTCTCTTTCTCTGTCTCTTTTCTCCACTCTCTCTCTTCCTCATAATTCTCTGTTATTCTCTCTCTTTGTCTCTTTACATCTTTTTCTTCTCTCTCTTCCTCTCGTTACATCTTTTTCTTCTATCTCCTTACAATTCTTTTTCTTTTCTTTCTGTCTCTCTCCCTGTTTTTTCTATCTCTCTCTCCCCGAATCTCTCTGGATGTCACTTCGTTTTGCATGTTTCTCCATGTAATGACCTTCTTTTCCCGGTATGCTTCCCTCACTTCCCTAATTCTGGACTTGGTTCCTTTAAAATGAAATTTAAACTAAATATTTTGTAGTCTCTCTATGGCGCTCAGGCTCATTGTTTTTCTCCTATTACCTATTACTAACTCATATTTCTCTTCCTTCATATTTCCTTCTTATAAATTCTTCTCTCAATGGGTTTCTCCACGCTTCGCCTGGAATAATGCGTCTCTTTCCATCTCTTTCCATCTCTCTCCATCTCTTTCTCATGGTTTTCTCCTTTCATCATCTCTCTCACTCCCTCCCTCTCTCGCTGTCTCTCTCACTCTCACTTTCCTCTTTCTTCCTACCTTCTTCCTGGTTCCTCTCTCAATGTCCCCCCTGTGCTTTCCTATCCCCTTGTCTGGGTCGTCAGTCAGTACTCTCCCTTTCTACTTCTTCCTCCCTTTTTTCTTTCTCTATCCTTCAATAATCTCTCCCTTAATCTCTCTCCTTTTCACTCTCACGCCAAGTCCCCTTCTCTTTCTCACATGCAAACTCCCTTCGTCTGGCTGTGTCACAAAAGCTTCCTCCTTACTTCTCTGACACAATCTCTCTCTTTCTCTCTCTCAAAATCTCTCTCCTTCTCGCTCTCTACCAAAATCTCTCTCCCTGTCTGTCTCGCACAATCCCCTTCTTTCTCTCGCTCTCAAACTCTCCCTCCTTCTCTCTCACCTACAATCTCTCTCTTTCTCGCTCTCTCTCTCTCAAAATCTTCGTCCTTCTCTCTCTCAAAAGCACTCATAGATCTGCCTTCTAAAAAGTCCTGTTGAACTAGGAACTCTTTCAGTCCTTCTCTCCTTCTCTCTGTCTCTCTCTCTCTCTCTCTTTCCTGGATGCGAAAGCCCCATATGCATACATTCTCTTTCCGACTGCAGCGTTAAACTGGCAGAGGTAACACTGGAGTATGTAGTAGTAGTCCTGGTAGTGAATAGTAGTAGTAGTAGTAGTAGTAGGTGTAACACGTAGTGTCTTGCTGCTAGTAGTACAGTGTTCCAAGCCAGACCTCTCTCCCGTAAAGCAAGGGGTTGTTGAGCATAGTAGTAATAGTAAAGTGTCTCCAACGCGTATAATCCGCCCGTCAAAAGCATGTGCAATATATAGGGTAAAGGCGGATGGGGCTATACACTTGTATCCTCAAAAGTCTCTCCATACTTCCTAATAGAAAAGTTGGCTCCATATACTCACATAGGCGGGAGGGAGAGGGAAGGAGAGAGAGAGAGAGTGACTGAATATTGTATAGTATAGTAAGTAGTAAGTACATAGTAAGTAGTAGTGTAGTAATAGTAAAGTAGGGAAAGGAGGAAGGTGGTTCATTTTATTCTCCATACCAAACTATGTATGTATTTATGTATATAGAGGCTTTTTTGGGGGAGGCATTATAGTCTAATGGATGCTCGGGACATTTGCGACGGGAGTGAGTGAGAAAGAGCGATAGGGAGAAAGAGAGTCAAATATATGTAGGGACAGAGGGGGAGATATAGGGAGAAGGGGAGATTGTGGGAGAGAGGGAGAGAATGAATGATGATGGGAGTAAGGGGAGAAGAGAGAATGGGAGAGAAAAATTAAAAGGGAGAGTTAGAAGGAAATGTTAATGGGTAATGAGATATGTTACAGAGAGAGAGAAAAAAAATCAAAGGGAAACAAGAGGAATCTTAAAGAGAGATTTAGTGAGAATATTAAAGGGGAAAGAGAGATTTAGAGAGACAAATTAGAGAAATGGGAGATAGGTACATATTTAAGAGGGATTCAGAGACAGATTAAAAAGGAGAGATTTAGAGAGACAAATTAAAGGAAAAAGAGATTTCTTAAAGAGAGCTTGGAGAGACATTTACAGAGATTTTAGAGATAAAAATAAAGGGGATATTTCTCAGAGAAGAATTAAAGATGGATTCAGAATGGGAGATTTAGATAGATTAAATTAAAGAAAGAGAGACAAATTTAAGAGATTGAGAGTGAAAAACTAAAGAGAGATTCAGAGAAATTGAGGAGGAATTTATCGAGAAAAATTAAAAACCGTTTTAGAGAGACATCAAAGGAAGATTTAGAGAATTAAAGAGGGATTTGCCGGGGAAAATTAAGGAGAGAGAGAAAAAATGCCAGAAAGTTTTAGAGACAAATTAAGGAGAGAGAGAAAAGGAGATTCAAGAGAGTTTTGGAGAGAATATTTAAGAAGAGACAGAAGGAAATTTTAGAGAGGCTTGGGGAGAAAAATTAAAGAGTTTAGAAAGAGACATTAGAGAGAGAGTTGAAGATTAAAAGCAAAGGTTTAGAAAAAGTCATTAAAGGGAGAGAAAGGAAAATTAAACGCAGGTTCAAAAAGAGACATTAAAGAGCGAGAGAGAAGAAAATTAAGCGGACGTTTAGAAAGAGACATTTATTGGGAGAGAGAGAGAAGAAAATTAAACTGACATCTAGAACGAGACTTTTATTGAGAGAGAGATATAAGAAAATTAAACGGACGTTTAAAACGAGACATTTATTGAGAGAGATGAAATTAAACGGAGAAAGAGACATTCAAGGGAGATTTAGAGAGAGAAATACGCAAGAGAAGGAAACCACAAACAAAGATAGCCAGAACAAAAAAACAGAGCGAGACGAAGGGATAGGAAGATCCAGAGAGACGGAGAGAGATGTACATAGAGAGACATACGGAAAGAGAGACGGAGAGAGAGAGATTCCACGAAGCATGTGCGCGTACATGTGTGCTAGTAAAACTGAATATATCCACCTAAATATGCACCTATATAGATGAGAGAGAGAGAGAGAGAGAGCAGCCTCCGTGGGTTCCCTCACATTTTCGTCTCTCTCTCTCGCTCTCTCTCTCTCTCGCTCTCTCTCTCTCTCTCACTCTTTGGGGATTGGACTGACGACTCAGAGCCCGAGTCTCTTACTTGGTCTATGGTGTTCAAATGGGAAACAACACGTAGTCAGTGCTTTGGTTTCATTCCCATTGTGGCCGAAGGAGAACGTAAGTGAACTTACTACTACTACGTCTCTTTTTTTTACTACATTTACTATTGTGTATAGATTCTTTCATATAGACACATACTTTATACTCTCTTCACTCACGGACCTTTTACGTATTTACACGCTGTAGTAAAATATAATCTTACCTGTACACAAATTCTACCTGTCTTTTTTTTTTCTCTCTCTCCCCTTCGACACAACACAAGCAAACAGGCTCTCTCACATAACAACAAAAGCAAGTCCAAAAAGCATAGGTATTTCTCTCTCTCGTCTCTCTCTCTCACTCCTCATGTTCTCTCGTCATCGTCATTTTTTTTTGGTTGTATTACCATCATATATCTATACATTTTGTGTGGTTTAAAATGTGTATACATTATAGGGGAAAAAAGAAGTGTGAGTAAAATGATATATAGATATATAATATCATATTTTTTTAATACATTGTTCTTTTCCCTAATATTCAAACAGAGACTGTCTAGTACATACTTTAAAGGCCTTACACATTATTGGTTCGTCTCTCTCTCTCTCTCTTTCTCTCTCTCGAGGATTTTACTTGTGCATTGAATTATTACCTTGCTTTTTTTCCTCTCTTTATGAACTACCAAAAAATTGTGTATGTAATATATAGACTAAAGGACGTATTGGATAGTAGAAGAGACTCCACAGACGTGGACAGAGAGAAAATACTCATTTTTTTTACTATTTTACTACTAATCTACTATTGCAGTACGGTACAGTACATATTGATAAAGGGAGTAAATACGAGAAGGAAAGAGAGAGAGAGAGAGAGAGTGAGTAGACGAGACGATGTTTGTATAGATGGAAGGATATATTAGAGGGGATATATGTACCTGGAATTTTTTGGAGGGGGGATATATTAGAGAGTTATAGGGCTTTGGTAAAAAAAGGTGTACAGGTTGTAGGTTTAATTCCATTTATTAGGAGGATTGTTATACATGGAGAGGAGGAGGAGGGGAAAGGGAGGGAGGGAGAAATAAAGGGGAAAAAGACCAGGGAAAAAATACAGGTGAGTCAAGGATGGAGAAGGGACTGTTCTTTTTGTATGTGTATGGAAATTAATGAAAAGAAGTTACTGGAGATTTTTGTTTGCTGGAGCAAGTATTTCTCCCTTTTTTTCTCTATTTTCTCCCTTTTACCCAATTTTCTGCCATTTCTGATTCTGTCTCTTCAATTTATTTTGGTATAATTCGTCTCTCTGTATCTCCCTTTTCCTCTCTTTTGGTTGTACATCCTTCTTTTTTTATGTCTCGCTGTTCCCTGTCTTTCTCTCTATATCTGTCTCTCTTTCTCTTTTCTTTGTCTTCCTGCTCTGTCTCGATGTTTTTCCTCTCGATGGCTCTTGCTAGTTTCTCTCACTTGTCCCTTTTAAAAATGCTTAATTTCCTTTAATTTTGCAGTCTTTAGATTCTTTTTTTTTTGTCCTGGCTCGTCGCAATTTTTTCCCGCTTCAAATTCCGGGATTTGTCTCTCCGTATTCCCTTGCCCATCCTCTGTCTCTATTTTGCCTGGCTTTCTCTCTCTCTCTCTCTCTCTCTCTCTCTCTCCATTTTGCCTGGCTCTGTCTCTCTCGCTCTCTCCCTGAACTCGTCTTTTGACTGATATTTGACATTTTCCTTTTTTTGACGTTTTCTGCCTCTCCACTCACTTTCAGGGTCTTTGCCAAATCTCGGTAATTTCAATTTTGCCTTGTTTTTTTCCTCCCTTTTTCCGTCTCTCTGGTCGTCTTCCGTTCTTTTTCTGTCTCGTAATCTCTCTCTCTGTCTCTCTTGCTCTCTTCCAGAGGATTTCCCTCCGTCCCTTGATTTTTGTGGAGGCAAGAGAATTGTGAAGTGTTCTCATGGCCGCACTTCTCCTCCTTTTCCCCTTCTCTTATCTCTCCTTCAAGATTTTATTCCGTGAGCAATGAGTCGTCTCCCTTTTTCTCTCTCTGTCTCTCTCTCTCTCCCTCTCTCTCTCTCTTTTGTGCTTTATATGTGTTTCATATGGCCATAGGAGAGTTTTGTATAGTTTTTGAGAAGGTGTGTGTAGTACCTATATTTTATGAAGCTCTCTCACGACTCCTATAACATCCGAAGGACCTAATGCATTTTACACGTAGCCTTCCCCCTCGTCTTGTTGTGTGTTTGCTAGAACAGAGAGAGCGAGAGAGAAAAAAGGGAACCTATAAGGATTGGAATTTGGAATTTGGTGGTGGTTAGTTGGGAAAAAACGTACAGAGGGAAAGGATCAGAGAGATTGGTGTTCCTCCGTGTGTCTCGCTCTGTGCTGTAGTAGAAAAAAAATACATTACAGTAAATAGTAATAATAATAAATAATGTACAATTTTTGTGACTCTTTGTGTGTGTAAATTTCTTTGGGAGAAGAGAAATATTCTTGAGATGGTTATAAGCAGTTTGGGAGTAAGTACAAGTTTGTGTTTTTTTATGGTGATATGAATTAATTTGTAGGTTTTTCACGGGAAGAGATGGCAAATAGTTGGGATTTTTGTCCAAAGAAATTATTTTACGAAGTATTTTGTCTTCCACAAGGAAGGGAAGAGTTTGGGGAATATTTTGGTTTGTGTTGGTACATTTTTTTTTTTGGAGGTGGAAAGGAAGCACGCGCAGAAGGAAGATTTTGTGATACTTTTTTTTTGGTCAAAACTAGTTTTGATGGAAACATCCCGGGAAAGTTTTTAAAATGTGGTGAATTCCAGGCAAATATTTAAAAGGGATTGGATTTATTGGGGGAGAAATTGCTTATTTAATCCGGGCTTAATTGGGATTTGGTAATCAATAATTTTCTGGTGGGATTTATTTTTTTCTTGGAATTTCCTTTTTTGTGGAAAATGTTTTTGTGCTGAAATTTCTCTATTTATGTTGGTGGAACATTTAAAAATATTTGGGGTGGGATTTCCCTTCGTAGTGGAATGTAACAAGAAATGTAAAACATTTAACAAGATGATGATGGTGCTCCTCTAAGAAATATTCGAGGCATTTATTTATCCGGGCCAAATGAAAAATGTGGGGACTTTGAACAAGTGTAATAAATTAGCTCCAAAATCTTGTCAATCTCTTTAATCCGTGGAATTTTTTCGAGGGAATTAGACCAATGGTTGGAGATGGGCCCAGGATTTGTGGAGATTTATGAAGCGAATTTTTTAAATGTTGGAATCCTTTTTGGGGTGGACATTATTTGGGATGGCAGGAATTCCGTTTAGTTCTTCTCTGGTCTAGCCAGAATTGTGTATATGGGCATATAATGTAACTCGTGCACAAATCTTATAATATAGCAATCCTTATTAGTATAATTGAACTCGGGAATCGTAAGATTGTATGTATGTGTTCAAATAAGATTTTAATGATCACTGCATTTAAAATCATGCTAAACATCACGCTATAAAAGCCGGTCAAGGGAAGTCGAATAGAGATTTTATTGTAATATAAATTTACGATACGTGTAAATACTTACAAAAATACATGCATACTAAATGTTTTTCCAATGCCAGGAACATTTTCACAAATTCCAGCCTCTTATATGTGAAAAAAGGAAAAAATTCCGAAATGTTTTTGATTAACTTCTGTACGAATTCACTCAGAAAATATTTGTCATCATTATTTGATTATATGTATCCTTGTGCCTTACATAAAAAAGTACATGCGTATCATCTTCGTCTCTAGAAATTATTGAAAAAATACTGGTAAAAACCACCAAAGTCCACCCAGTACTGCGTTGACAGCAAAAAATAGGGATTTTATATAACTTGTTTCTCTGACGATCTGTTTTTGGGGGTATAAATAATTCTAATTTCATAACATGAACTTTTCACGTGAGGTCTGGAAGCCATATAGATAACTCTTTCTTTGCTTCAAATAATGTGATCCAGTAGGCGAGTACCAAATGAAATGCTGACGGAGAATTTTTTTTTTTATTAACAATTTTTTCATAGAAAAAAATCTAATAATATTCTTTTTATTCTGTTACGTTTGTATTAAAGGTACATTAAAAACATTTATTAATAACTATACGTATATACACATAATATTCTGTGGAAATTAGCAGGTTAACGTCTCTCATAATAATAAGATGTATTGCACAGTTACTAATTTATTTAGGCAAAAACAAAATTACCAAACAATTCGGGAGACTTTCATTCAGTAGGTCTTGGGTCAGTTATCAGACAAGAGAGCGAGAGAAAAGAGAGAGACAGAGAGAAAGAGAGAAAATGAGAAAGAAAGAAAGACAGGCAGAGGGAAAGAGAGAAACACAGAGAAAGAGAGAGAAAGATACAGAGAGAGAGAAAGACGCAGAGAGTGAGAGAAAGAAAAAAGAGACAGAGAAGAAAGGAAAGGGAGAGAGAGGTAACGAGACAGAGAAAGAAAAAAGAGACAGACAGAACGAGAGAGAGAAAAAGAGAGAGAAGGAGATAGACAGAGAGGAAGAGAGAGGAAAAGAGAGAGAAGAGAGGGAGAAGAGAGAGAGGCAGAGAAAAAAGAGAGAGAGTGAGAATGAATGAGAGACAAATGGGAGAATTTTCCATGTTCGATTTTGTTTATTTACATTAAATACCAGTAGAATCTTTCCAGACAGTTCGGAATCAAATATGATTATATCCACACAGCCTTTAATTCTTTTTTGAGAATTAATCAATACAATCTCGCATGAGAAGCTTTACGAGCAGGAATTAACCTTATCAATGGTTATTATTACATTCATACTACGTATAATATGAACGTGTGGCCATATGTATGCATGCACCAGTTCCCTTAATTCCATTTATAAATGCTTGCAAAGACCTAATCAAATTTGAATATAGCTATACCTTCACGAACTTAAACATTTGGCTTCCATACATATATTCCTTCCATCACCAACTTTTGGAATAGTGACATATGATTCCATTAATTGTCTTTTCTGCCACAACATTAATCAGTTAGTCCATTATTTTTCTGCATTTTCCACCGGGACATAATTTTCAATGGCCCAAGAAGAGAATTGTCATATTTTCCAATGTTTTTTTTATTTATTATTATTTTAATTCTTTGTTTACCCTACAATTTCCCATGTTTCTGTTCCGTCTATCTTTTGTCCCCTGCTCAGAATTGCCTCTGGTGGCATGTTCTGTCTCAGTCATGCCACGCACCCCCACCGAAGTTTTTATTTGTGTGTTTTTCTTGGAGTATAAAAAAAATGGAGGGGCCACTTTTTATCAACATGATTAATAAAGGGGGAAGATATCGATTTTTTTTGCCAGCATTTTTTTAAATGCAATTAAGCCCCAACTCGTAATCTTGTTTACAAATACCTCGTGACGTCACGTCCAGAGCCTTTTACCAAAGGAAAGAGCCAATCCCGTACAGTTCTAGAAAATACTACTTCCAAAAAATTAACAACATTCGACATTCCTTTCGTCTTATTTACCAGAAGTTTTAAGGAACTATTTGAATTGGAATGTCAAAGATTATTACTACATCCGCCTAGAATTTTTGTATCTAAATATGAAATATAAAAATCTCCAAAAAAATAAAAGGAAATCAACCTAAATATTTTGAAGTTTTTGATGGGAAAATATGCCTACCTATGTGTCTGTCTTTCCCATGCTAAGCATGTCTGAGTTTATGGTGTGGTTTTGGAGAGACGCGAGTTGGATGTAGTATTTGGTGGGGGTAAAAAAGCGGTATAACTCGTATACATATGTTATGGCCAGACTTTACGGAATATTTATTTCCCTGGAAGTTTTTGGGGAGCAAAATAGTCCAGTGGAAGGGAGTTGTGTGAGGGGACATTTGTCTTGCGTATTTGTGGTTAGTAGAATTCCTGGAATAATTCTACCTTATACACTTTATATGAAGGCGGATGGGGACATAGACGCGGAATATTTCATTTTAATTGGTTTAATTCACTCTTATTAGTACTTGTTTCCTCCCTTCCCTTCTATTCCCACATCTCTCTTGTGTTTGTCCTTTAAATTACTCTTCCTCTCCCTTTCTTCTTTCCAATTTCTCTTCTTTCTCTCTTCTTGCTCTCTTTTCCTCTTTCTTTTGCTCTCCTTTTCTCTCTGCTTCTGTCTCTTTCTCTTTTTTGCTCTCCTTTTCTCTCTGATTCTGTCTCTTTCTCTTTTTTGCTCTCCTTTTCTCTCTGATTCTGTCTCTTTCTCTTTTTTGCTCTCCTTTTCTCTCTGATTCTGTCTCTTTCTCTTTTTTGCTCTCCTTTTCTCTCTGATTCTGTCTCTTTCTCTTTTTTGCTCTCCTTTTCTCTCTGATTCTGTCTCTTTCTCTTTTTTGCTCTCCTTTTCTCTCTGATT